>KN839836.1:107332-275685 GCA_000827185.1 Hydnomerulius pinastri MD-312
GCGGTTGGTAGGGCCGAGTGGGTTCCCGCAGCTTATCAAGGATACGAAGGGGTTCAAGCCGAAGGGAAAGGGACACGAGGTGTGTTTTCTCGTTTCGTTCTATCGTTGCTTGGTTTCGTATTAACCTGCGAGTGTGGGCAGCATACAGACCTTAATCGGATATTACAGGTGTATCAGTTCTGGACACATAGGATGTATCCGAAGACGTCTTTCGAAGATACAGTCGATCGCGTCGAGAAACTGTGTCACTCCAGACGTATGCAGGTAACCTCGTTCAAGCAGTTTCACGTGGTGCCATTTTGCTAACCGATACACCACTCTCCGAAGGTCCGTCTAAGTGTCTGGCGCGATGAATCTAAAGGCCTCATCCACGGCAAAAAGCCAAACGAGGACGACCCAGACGTCATCGATCTCACCGAGCCCACTCTCGTAGGGACCGAACACAACGACGATTCAGACGAGAACGCAAAAGAGGCCCAATCCAAGAACGACCGCGCATCCTCTCGCGCGCCTTCCCTCCCTCCCTCCTCCTCCGCAGCAGACGATGACGACGATTTCGACATCGACGCAGTCATCAGAGCGGAGGAAGCCCGTCTCGCCTCCCTTCGCGCCACCAACCCCCGTTCTACCTCGATGTCAACACCCCCCCCTGCGCGAAAGAAAGCGACGTACAGAGAAAACCCAGACGCGGATACAAACGCGATGGACGTGGACGAAGCAGCTTTATGGGACGACCTCGATACATTCGCGGATCCCCAACCCCAGGTTTTGCTCGACCCACCTCCACAGAGCGCTACTCCGTCGTCTGCGTCTGCACCCCCGGACGACGACGAGGATATGTGGGATATCGTCAATGAGATTGAGCAGGGGCAGCCTCGGCCCCAGGTGCAAGGAGAGGTAAAGAGCAAAGTGGTTAGGAATCAGGTACCGATATCTTCGGTGATTCTTACGCCGTCTGAGACGGAGAGTAGTGGGAATACGTCTCGGGCGACTAATGATGAGGATTGGGATGATATGTATATATAATGCTGTTGTGTAGAGTACATGATTGGGTGAGGTACATCCGAACACAAGATATAATGCTCTATTTTCGCTCGTCCGTTTTGCATGATATGTTTATTCTGCGGAAGAGATATTAGCTTGAGCTCTGGGACTTGAGATAGAAAGGTTCAGAAAAAAGGCAATATAAAGGTTGTCTCCACAAGGGTGCAGAACAGGTCTGTAGAAATGGTTCATCTTATTGACAAAGACCAAGAAGGTCTTTGTGTGAAAAAAGCACAGACTCACCGAAAGACACGCCCGTTCCGCGAAAAGATGGTCGTCGCAAGGAAGACATGATGTGGACGATGGAAATTTTCGATGAAGCTATAAACCCGGTATCACGTGACCGCGATAACATACGATCAGAATCATCAGATTCAGGGGGAATGTAGAGTCCATCTTTCATACACATAACATAGCTTGAATCTTGCTTGAATCTACCTCGATGTCAGAGTCCTCAACAGCCCCAAGAGACGACCGCATCGTCCAAGCAGGAATCGAATACTGGGAAACTCAACCCGCAAGTCTCGATGGTGTACTTGGTGCGTCTCCCCCTTCTTACTCTCGCATATAAAGCCCAGTTGATCGACGTGTCAGCGCAGGTGGATTCGGAAGTGGGGTACGTGCACTCCTTCTCCCTCTCTCAAAGTGAAATTTATTAAAGGGGTACATGAACGATCACTGAACCGGCCCGAACCCAGTCCCTCCCCCGCGTAGACGCCCTCGGATCCCGCCAGTTCCTCCTCGATCTCCTCCCGGAGCTCTCAACAGTCCCATCCTCCATCCGTCCCCTCCCCTCCCCCCACACCCCGCACCCGCACCCCCAGAAGCGCACCCGCGCGCTCGACGTAGGCGCCGGAATCGGCCGCGTGACATCCACCGTCCTCCTCCCGCTCACCTCCGACGTCGTCCTCCTCGAGCCCGTCCGATCCTTCATCGAAGCCGCGCACGCGCTCTGCGCCGGCGCCGGCACTCCGCAGGGCACGGACGGCTGGCCCGGGATCAGAGACAAGACGAAGAGCGTGTCGTTCGTCCAGGGCCCGCTACAGGATTTCGATCCCTCGGCCCCCCGCGCCGCATCCTCGTCCGGGGCCCTCCCGCGCCTGGGGTACGTGCCCCCCGGGGACGAAGACGATGCGGACACGGGGTTTGACGTCGTGTGGTGCCAGTGGTGTCTGGGCCATCTGAACGACGCGGACCTCGTGGCGTTTTTGGAGCGGAGTAAGCGGGCGCTGAGGGAGCATGGGTTGGGGAGGAGCGTGGTTGTTGTCAAGGAGAATCTGTGTTCGGAGGGGGAGGGGGTTGGTAGGACTGTTTTTGATGAGCAGGATTCGAGTTGGACGAGGTGAGTCTTTGGGTTCTTGGGTTCTTTGGTTCTTGGGGTTTTTCGCCCGTGAGAGGGGTGGACGCGAGGCTGATTGATGCATTTCGAACTTGAATTCAAGGTCGGATTTGGCGTTTAAGAAGGCGTTTGCGGATGCGGGGCTAAAGGTCGTGAGGGAGAAGATACAGAGGGGGTTACCGGAGGGATTGTATCCTGTTAAAATGTACGTCCCTAAGATTCTGTCATGTGTGGGTTGCGTTTTACGAATTTTGCTCTCAGGTATGCGTTGAGACCAAAATCTGTGTAGCGTTAGGAGTGTTCTTCATTATTAGAAATATACGCGAGCCCTACGCTTCCGCATACATATTTTCGAGTCACGACGAAAAGGTAATACGGCCAGTCATACCAACAACCCCTCCCTCATCCACACACCACATCTCCGCCGTGTTCTCCCCCGTGAACGCACCGTGGATCGTACACGTGCGGTTCACGATGACGGGATTCCGAGCGCGGTAAGCGAATGTGCGGAGTTGGATACCTGGTTTGTGGAATTGGAGTGCCTCGAGGAGCATGAGGGCTGTTAGGGGGCCGTGGACGAGACGTTCTATGGGAAGGAGGAGGGGGTTATGTTAGGAAAACGACGCGGGGAATTTGGGGTGGGGACGAACCTGGGTATCCTTCACTCTTTTGTGCGTAATCTTTATCGAGGTGGATGTGGTGCCCGTTGAAAGTAAGTGCTGAGAAGCGGAAGAGGGTCGTCAGGGAGGGTTTGTAGGTGAATGAAAAGTCTGGTTTTGGGAGGCCGGGCACTGTCGAAGCAAATACATAGCTCGACACCGCGATGACGTTGAGATGGGGGCATACATACCTTCCCTCGCGATACGTTTATTCCCGCCAGACGCGAGGTACACATGTGATCTCTCCTCAATCACACCAGGCCCCTGGCGTCCCTCAGCACCCACCTCAATCCTCTGCCTCACAAAAACCATCGAAGTCGTTCTCGTACCCCCCTCGACGTCCTCAATCCCCTTCGTCTCAACCCCCACAACACTCGAAACCGCACGCGCCCGATCCCCAATTCTCAGCGCCCTGCCCGGGTCCTGGGTCCACCACATGCTCCCACTCGCCCACATCCTCCTCGTGAACGGCTCAGGCGGACAGAAATCGGCGTCTGTTCCATCGGGCCTAAGCACAGACTCCGGGTTCCGCGGATGGAAGAATACGAGGTGGTGTCCGTAGCCGAGGGGGTCGCCTTCCCGGGGGGGCTGGTAGGGGTGAGACGGGGTGAGGGAGCCGTCGCGCGTGGGAAGGGTGACGTAGAGGGAGGCAAGGTGGGTTGGGGTTAGGGTGTCTGTGAGGGTGAGGGATTTGGGGGATGAGATCCAGGTGTTGAGGGCGGGGAGGTTAAGTGAGGCGGTTGAGAGGGATCGGCGGGTTTGCTGCAGTGAGCGCCGGGCTAGTGGTGGTATGGATTTGCTGGCTAGTATCATGGCCATACAACACAGTTGGTGGGCGACCAATAAAAGCAGAGGGGTCGCAGTGTATCCTACTCGACCGGCGGCGAGTGTTACGGAACACAACGTTCACGTAAACTGTATTTGGAGGGGTTCGGTCACTCTTGTTAAGTTAACCAATAGTCCTACCTGCAAAGAGTCCAACATCTATTTTATTCGTGATTTACTCGTGATCTTCTGCAACCGTGACGTCCCTGCTCTTTCTCGCTTTCGGCAGGCCTCTGCGCCTACATCCTCTTTGGATTTCTCGACCATACTCAACAGCGTCAACCCCACTGGTCCTCAAACGTCGCTCCATGTTCAAGAAAGACAAAACCGCCACCAAGACCGCGCCAAAACCAAGCACGACCACCCCGCCCCCATCCATCGTCGTCCCCGAAGGCTTCACCCTCCACACCGAAAACAACTCCCATATCCTCATATCCTCAAAAGACGAGGCCTTCCTCAACCCCGTCCAAGAATTCAACAGAGATCTCAGCGTCGCGTGCATACGGACATGGAGCGAGGAAATCAATAGGGAGAAGGAGGAGAAATGGAAGAAGGCGGAGGAGAGGAGGGCGAAGAGGATCGCTGCTGCTACTTGGACTGCACCTGAAGGTGAGCAGGCGTCGGACTGCGAGTCCTCGACTTTCTTGGGACTGATGTGGGTGGGTTAGTCGAGGGAGAGGGAAAGACGGCTCAGGCTGGTGCTCTCACTGAGGACATAACGATGATCGAGGCTGCTGCTGCATCTGAAGCCAACGCGCGAGAGGTATGTACGACCTGTCCTGATGGAATATACACACAGTCTCATGACAGCACAGTACCACCCTTATAAATTCGTCCTCCTAGAGGCTCTCTCAGCAACAGGCCTAAGATCCATCCGATACGCCAAAGAAATACCCCTCGTCAGGTTCGTCCCAGACGCATACCCACTCCCCTCGTCTGACCCAGCTTCAGATTCGTCATTGCCAACGATCTCTTACCATCCGCTACTGCCGCGATGAAGCGGAACGTAGATCTAAACGGTCTTGGGCCCTCCGTCCCTGAAAGTGAGGGTCCCAGCACGAGCACCTCAGAACCGGTCAGAGAGAGCACGAAACCGTCTCTGGGTAAAGTGCGAATCAACGAAGGCGATGCCTGGTAAGTCATTCGTCCCAACCGATGGCATTGCTCACACGCGCCCCAGTGCGCTGATGTACAACCACCGAACGGAGAAAACCCGCGTCGACGTCGTAGATCTGGATCCGTATGGTACAGCTGCGCCTTTCATCGATCCTGCGGTTCAATGTATCAATGATGGAGGTGAGTCGGACGTTGCACTGAATTTCGAGTTGCTTCAGCTAGGTTCTTTGCAGGCTTGCTATGTGTAACGTGCACTGACTTGTCGGTTCTTGCTACGACTAACTACTCCGAGAAATGGTGGGCCCAACTTGCACTCAAAAACTCCACAATCCCCAATTCTCTCCTAATAGCTTCTCAAACTACGGCGGCATCCCCTTAAAAGCCGAATACTGTCACGAAGCAGTAAGCCTCCCTCTTTCATCCCGGGTTCCCCCTATACTGACGAGCAACCCAAAAGGCACTCCGACTAGTCCTCAACACAATCTCAACCTCCGCGAGCAGATACGGACGCTACATCGAGCCTCTCCTATCCCTCTCCGTCGATTTCTACGTGCGGATATTCGTGAGGGTGCACACAGGCCCCGCGGAAGTTAAGAAAGCAGCTAGGTACGCTCTCCCTCATCGTCCCCGCAGTCCCAAGCTCACGGCAACGAACGAACGAACTCGAAACATAGCAAAACATCAACCTTCTACGTCTGCTCAGGCTGCCAGTCCCATCATGCCCAACCCCTCCTCAAAGCCCTGCCCAAAGTTCACGAGAAGACGGGGCAGACGGACTGGAAGTTCAAAACATCTGCGGGGCCGCCTGTAGCGCCGGAGTGTGCGGAGTGTGGGTTTGTGCACCATGTGGGTCTTTTTTATTCCGCTGAAGATCGGAGAGTTGGCGGGGGGTTAACGAAGGGACTTAGGTCGCGGGCCCGATGTGGTCAGGCCCTCTCCACGATGCAGCCTTCGTATCAAAGGTCCTCGAACACCTCGACAAAAACGCGGACAAGTACGGTACCTCGACGCGCATGAAGGGGATGTTGACTGTTGCGCAGGAGGTGCGTTCCCCTCCACCACGCAGCGATGCCGGACTAATGGGCGCGTGTGGTGTAGGAGCTCGACGTTCCGTTCTATTTCACGCCTGCGCGGGTAGCGGGGACTTTCCACTGCTCGACGCCCGCTCTTGACGACGTCGCGTACGTCTTTTCCTCTCACCAGCTCCCCACACACTGACACTAACACCATCACCATCCCCTTACTCCTCTCACCCCCGGCTTCTCGATCTAGTTCCGCCCTCCTCAACGCCGGCCACCAGATCTCCCGCTCACACGCCGCCCCTGGCTCCCTCAAAACGACCGCTTCGCGCGAGGAGATCCACGACGTCTTCCGCTCCTGGATCAAGAAGAACCCCGTGCGGATGGACCGGATCGCCTCCGGTTCCCCCGCCTACAAACTCCTGACCAAGGAGCCCAAGTGAGTCCTCCCCCCTTCCGCTCGCGAGCGGGGTCACGCTAACGAACGAACGAACGAACGCACCCCTTCGTGTGTATAGATCGGAAGTGAGTTTTAAGAGACATCCTGATTCTGTGACGCGCGCTTCGAAAATCAACTTGGTCCGGTATCAACAGAACCCTGCTCCATACTGGGGCCCCGGTTCAAAAGCTGGGGGGAAACGGAAACGGGAGCAGGAGCAGGACGATGCCTGATTCACGATCCCGCGATCCCGTGAATTCGTGGATATTGCGAATCGCGAATCGCGAAGTGGTGGGTGCTGGAAACGTGAAACCGACGAAAAGAATCCCATCATGAGAGCGATAATCGCGCGTGTTCGTGTTCGCGTTAATAGTGATGTCAGGATTATTGTACAAGGGGGGTTGGAGTACCGCGATACAGCGTGAAAATGGGAGTGGGTTGTAATGCCAATAAATCAAAAAGTGATCACAAAAGTGCGAAAACATGGACAACGACGAAGGTAAGAACGAATTGAGTATGGTAAACGGGGGTATCACGCCGTAACTTCAATAGTCGGAACAAGAGTATTGGCATTACTCTTCGCGCCCTTGCTCGAAGACCCAGCAGGTTTTTTGACAGCGAGCCAAGGATGTTGAAGCAACTCTCCAGCACTTGGACGAGCCGTATGATCAATAGAGAACGTCTTGGTCAAGAAATCCTCCGCTTCCGACGAGATGTCGGAAGGTATCGCAGGTTTTGCAGATTGACCAATCTACATCGCCCGAGCAGTCAGCTCCCCTGAACTCGACGACCTACGGCGGGGGGATTTACCTTGAAAATAGCTTGCATCTGCGTGAGTTGGGCCCAGGGGTGTTCGCCTGTGAGCATCTCGACGACGAGACAACCGACGCTCCATATATCAGCTGCGCTCGTGTGTGCCTTTTGCTGTACGACCTCAGGGGCCATCCAAAACACCGAACCCTGCAGTGACGGGCGGTTCATCCGCTTCCCCGTGAGGAGATCTAGTCCAATTTAAGTCCAATCAGTCTTATATCTCGGGAGAATACGATGGTTGCCAACGAAAGAACGCACTGCCATCAACTTTCTTCGAGATACCGAAATCAGAGATCTTGATTCCGCCCTTGTTGTCTACGAGGATATTGCCGCCCTTGATGTCTCGGTGGATGATGTCCCGTTCATGAAGATAGTTGAGGCCTTGAAGAATCTGCCGCACGAAATTCTTGACCAGTGGCTCCTCAAACGCTCCGTAATTGCGCAGCAGCGCCGTCACAGATCCCCCCGGAACATACTCCAAGAAAATATTCAAAAAGTCATCATCAACCGAAGAATCTGAAACGCCCGGATCCGTTACGAACCATTCTTACAACACCCGAGGAGACTCGAAACACACTCACATAGGTATTGCACGATGTTCGGATGCTGCAAGTCCTTGAGCAGATCGATCTCTCGCTCCAGAGCGCTAAGCATGCTCTTCTTCCGTTCCTCATTGGGAGCCGAACCAGTGGGCAGCTCGACTTGCTTCACGGCCATCAAAAGACCATTTACAGCATCCATGCCGAGGTACACTTTACCGAAGGATCCGGCGCCGATGAGAGCACCTTTGATCCATTTCGTACCTAAAATGCGGGGAACGGTGAGCTCAGTCAGAAGACCGGGGTTTCGTAAGGAGGGGAAAGGAAGCATTGACTCACCACCACTTGATGTCATCGCCCGCCCCGTCTCGTCCTCTTCCTCGCTAACATCTTCGTCTTCGTCTTCCTCGTCCTCCTCGAGGACAGTCTCCTCCGAAAGACTAGAAACATCGTCGATGTCGGGCTCGACTTTCGTCCAGTCATCGGCGCCTTCGACGCCCATGTCCACCGCCATACTCTGTCGGCGATTCTCGACCTCTGCGGTGATCTCATCGACGGTCAAGAGACTAGCAGTATCCGATCGATCACGTTTACTCCTAAGCTCGGTCATGAAACTCATCCGTTTCGAAGCATTCGAGCTCGTCCTGGATAGGCGCTTGCTCCCAGTAAGATCCTCCATCGATTCCGAAAGAGACTCCGTTGGGAAGTTGACGGGTGGCAGCAGCTGAGGTTTTGAGTCGACAGCAGATAGTTTCTCGACGTCGTCACCGGTAAGGATCACAGAGTGACCGTCTTCCGTCGAAATAGACACGCGAGGAGGGTCTTCCCCAGCAGTGAGACTATCATGCGCAATCGTCGACGATCGATCCGTAGATATCGTCGAGTTCCTCTTCGACGACATAGTCCGAGCAGGAGACATAGACCTCTGCATCGACCCAGACCCCTGAGTGCTCGTGCTGAACCGCGAAGGCATAGGGTGGTTGAGGGACATCGTACTGTCCCTCTTGTTCTGCCCGCTGACGCTCGACGCGCGGAGCATCATACTGTGCCGCGCCGTGCGTAGAGCCTTTTTCTCGGCGAAGGGGAAGTATTCGGTGAGATGGGTCGTGATGAGCTCGCTTGGTGGTCGCTGGCCGAAGAAATTACGCAGTTTCGAGGGTTTCTTCGCAGAGGTGGCAGTGACGGGCGTCTTTGACGAACCTTGGGTAGGCGAAGCCGGTGGCTCGAGGGCCTTCTCTGGATCGCGAACACCAAGGCCGCTGAGGATACTGATCGTACTCGCACGCTTGATCGCCTTGTTCGTTTTCTGCCCATCAGCGATCGTGGTCGCATACGCCGACAGCGGCATATCCGCGTCAGGCTCGTCATCCGACATGGACTGGCGAGCACCAGCCGCGGGGGACGTGGGGCTGACATTTCGCGACGGCGGGGCGGGCGGGTCTTCGCCGAATATGCGCGCGAGGGCTTTGGACCGCTTCGTGCGACCGGTTCTGCGTAGCGTGAGTCCTTGCTCTTTGATCGAATCTGGGGGGCCGTGGCAGACCGCCAGTAATTCAGCTTCGGACAGGGGTTTTCCTAGATCACAACGTGTGTTCAGCGTGTCGGTTGATTTGATCCGACGCGTTGGTCATGGAATGAACACGCACCATCATCGTGTGTCTGTTCGTCCCATTCCAGGTATACACACCAGCCATCCACACTGAGCCCGCCATCATCCGTCTCAACGCGGTTCATGAGGCCCGTAGAATCATTTCTCCTCGCAGCAACTTTATCGAATTTTCTCAACACTTTCTCCATCACCTCAATACCTCCCGCACAATCCGCAACGTCGACAACACACGACCTCCCCTCGTCAGGAAGTATAAACTTGACGAGCTTCCTCCGCAAATCGTCTAACGACAACGCAGCATTATGAGAAGACGGCGGATTGAACGGTCCACGGCCAACCGTGAACGCAGCAGGCGGTGAAGGCGAACTAGGAGATGCCGACCCGCTTTGGAACGCTTCTATAATCGGCGAAAGGATCGGCCCGTTCTGGTTCACAGGCGTCTGCAAACTCTGAGACGGATGAGGCTGTGCGGACGCATAGGGGTGTGGACTTGTCCCAGTTGTTGACGGACGAGGGGGTAGTTTCGAGCTCGGGGGTGCAGGGCCCAGCGGCGAACTGACGCCGCCAAAGGAAATGTTTCTGTTATGTGCTGCGCTGTTGGGTGGACGTGGCGATGATCGCGAGCCCATCGGAGATGGGGAACGCATGGGTGGTTTGAGATTGGAAGATCCAGATCGGGGGTCGGATGGGAGGCCGTAGGGAGACCACCCGTTGGAAGGTGGGTTCCCGGATAGGGGGGTAAGCATGCTTTGGGAGGATGTTCCTGGGGCTGGAGGGAGGGGTGAGTTGGCGTAGGGAGTAGCATCTGCTTGGTTTGGTGTTCTTGCGCGTGGTCCGACCAGCGGATGAAGGTTCCGGTTGTTCGGGCGCGTCGAAGGTGGTTGTGGGGGCTGTCCGCGGGGGGCTGGAGGAAGGGGTGGCAATGATGGTCGTGTCGAGGGATAGACACCATTTGGCGTGGTTGATTGTGAAGACGCTCCGTTGGGTGCAGGTTGAGGTAGGGGTCGGATGACGGGGATATTCCGTCCCGAATCGCCGGAGTGAGGCTCCCGGATGAGTCGTGGAAGATCGCCCCTGCCCGAATTTGGAGATAGGACGAGAGGGGCAGGCCTGTTGTTCTCTAAACGTTTTGGGGCTCGTGAACTCGGTGAAGGGTCTCGAGTTGGGCTGTCCCGCGAGGTGTCCCGCGAATGTGATGGATGTAGACCGTTTGCTCTGGGTGGTTCTCGCGGTGACTCCAGCATGCGCGTCTCGCCGTACGCGTTGAAATATGTCCGTATCTGTGAGAGTGAAGACACAGGGGGACTTGACGTGCGTGTGGAACATCTCTGCCTCAGCCCTTTCACCCCGTTCACTATCCGCAGCCTATCGCCGACGCTCGTTATCCTCATCTCCTTCAACGTATCCTGGTCCAATTCCAACAAAACATCGCCTCGAATGTCATGCTCTTTAAACGTTTCAATGTGGTTACTGCATTTGATGTCCGTAAGCCATTTTGCAACGTGAGTATCGGACCAAGCCTTGAGATAATCAGTAAACGATGTGCCGCCAGGAGGATCCAGGATATTGTTGGTAAGACCGCTCATAGGTGTGACAGGAAACGACGAGTTCTGAGCACGTGGAGAACCCAGATGGATGAAGGAGCGCGAGGAAGTGGAAGGCTGGTCGGTAAGATATGTGGTATGTGCGGTGGTGGGTGAGGTCGGAGAAGAAGACTTGAAGGCGGCTACGTCAAGATTCTGCATCGAACCACCGGTCGTGGTGATGGTGGCCATCAATGATGGTGCGCACTGTGGATCAGGTGCAGCCTAGCTGAGGTCAGGTTGCTGAACGGATGATCTTGATTGGTTGTGCGGGCAAGAAATTCGAGTTCCGTGACCGAGGCTGGGTTGGAGACCGCCGAACAAAGCACAGCAAATGGGTGTGGTCTGGAACAACTTGAAGTGTAAAAGAAGGCGTTGGGGTGCGTGAAGAGGTCAAAGATTTATATTTCGTTGAGCCCGATGAGAAATATCACGGCTACAAGGCGGTTTGACCAGGATCACAGGAGCCAGAAGCTCGCTGTGATGACAGCCTGTGATGAGGAAGTGTTCGATGCGTAGATCCTATAGCAACTAGAAAGTAAAATCAAGTGAGATTACCGTTAGCCAGGCGAAGTCGTATGGCCTGTTTCCGTGTCTTCAAAGGCGGTGGAACAGCCTGCGCGTCAAAATTAACACAGTTACCAACAACAACACCACCCAATCACGACCTGCCGTTCCACTGACAAAGCATAAAGCACTGCTCCTTTGTCCTAAAAGGGAAGGTGTTTAAGAACGCGAAAATTTCTTCCCCTTCGAAAGTTGTTTGAAAGCGGGGCAATGGTAAACCATGGTGAGTAGTTTGTTGATACAAATAACCGCGCAATGGTTGTGGTTCGAGAGCACCTGATTCTGGATTATCCATGGTACTAAATACCTCTTTGGTGATAAGAGCGATGAGAGGGAGGCAGTTGTATATTTATAGCTGGGAAAACAGGAGGCAGTCACAAGAGTGATGGATGGCCCTTTCGCATCTTTCACCCAGGTTGTATGCCATTCTTCTGGAGAACAACCACGTTCTTCTATCTACTAGCCTATCTATCCTCACGCAGTCTGCCCGGGATGCACCTATTGTCTAGCGCCCCCATGTAGAACCCCGGCTGAGTCATCCAGTATGTGAAATTTTCATGCTGCGTCAGCTCGAATGAGCGTTCCAACGTAGTTGGCAGGGGCAGATGAAGGAGAAAGAACGGATACGAGTAGCTCTTGATGGTGAGCAAACGAGAAAAAGGCAACGAGCAAGCATTAATCATTCATATATCGCCCTATCAGTCATTCACATCCAAGCAGGGAATCAACGTACCTCTCACTGCCTGTGATCCACGATTAGGGTTATTTCCAGGTAGAGGCAATGTCGTTACTATTATCATGTACACGCAGGCACGATAGACGTTGCCACGCCGTGCACTGAGCAAACCGGGCTTGGGTTGCTCGGCCAGAGCAGCGTGTTGCATTGCGCGGTTTCAAGGCCACCGATCGACCCGACCCGAGTCGTTTCATTTCGGATGCAATTAACGGCTAGAGAAAGCCTAGACCTGACAATAGCTGACAAGTGGGTTAGGATATCGTTAGTGCCCGAAAGCTTGGATAGCTTAGCAAGGGCTCGGATGACCTTGAAATGACTTTATCAGGGAGATTGTACCTGTCTAGAAAGTTCGCACGAAGGGAGGAGATCTGGCCTTTACGCGTTCGTTACGGATAAGGAGAAGCAGGACACAAGGCAGATCTTGTGTTGGCCGTGAATGCCGCGTACTAATTTCATTCTTTGCTAAAGCTTTGTCTTCCTTTTTCTTCCCCTTCTCCGTTTGTGATTCGTACCTTTCCCTCCAAAGTTGACGCTCTCCGTCACCACCTTTCCTTTATCCCGGCCCTCTTCCACCTTCGGAATCGGTCGGCCAGTTTCAGGCCCTCTCCGTAACTCTTTATTCTAGTTCGGCTCGGACACCACTGGCATCTCCTTCTCTACGAACTATCCATGATAATGCGGCTTTGGACCGCCCTGCTGGCGACATATCTCGCCAGCTTCTCATCCGCCTCTCCATATCGTCCTGACCTTACCGCGTACAACCTCAACGTCAATCAGAATGCCCAAGACCCAACCCAGTATTACACTACCCGCGCAAACAAGACCTACACCCCGTCGCCTGAAAACTGGCGGGCAATCCCCTTCTACACCATCCTCATGGACAAGTTTGCTGATGGGGATCCTTCTAACAACCAATACTTTGATTCAGAATATGAGTGGGACTGGCGAGAAACCCAGCTGCGCTTTGGTGGCGATCTCAAGGGCCTCGCCTCAAAACTCGATTATATCCAAGGCATGGGCATAAAGGGTTTATACCTCTCTGGGACCATCTTCTTGAACATGATATGGCAAGCCGACAGTAAGTTCCATTGTTTCTGTGCCCTTGGGATTTTTTTGACTGCGCACAGGTTACTCGCCTCTGGACTTCACCGTCCTCGATCCCCATTGGGGCACTATTGCCGACTGGCAAGAATTCATTGACACCATCCATGCTCGCGGGATGTATATCATGGCCGACTTCACGGTGGGAACACTCTCCGACCTCCTCGGATTCGATGGGTAATGCCACTCCACCGACGTGTCCACCTTTTTCACTCATCGGCCATCGTTGCCCAGGTACCTCAACGTTAGCGCTCCATTCAATATTAACGAGTACGATGTCGTGTACAAGAATCCGAACTATATGCCATGGGGCTTTACGGAATATGCGGATTTCTCGGTATGTGAACTATTTGGAGACTAAGCGCCTCGAGGCAGACTAAGCGGCTGAAACTCGGGCCGCTCTCTTTTCTATTTACAGGTGATCAACCAGCAGAACTCCTCGTGTCAGCTTCCAGTGTTCTGGCAGGACGATGGGACGATGCAGTCAGTGCAGTCCAACGGGTGCTACGAATCCGATTTCGACCAGTATGGTGACATGGAAGCGTTCGGTGTTCACCCTGACTGGCAACGTCAGCTGTCAAAGTTCGCGTCTGTCCAAGATCGCTTGCGTGAGTGGAAGCCATCGGTGATGTCGAAACTGCAAGTATTTTCGTGCATGGCTATCACGGCGCTTGATATCGATGCTATTCGTGTCGACAAATCCACGCAAGTCACCGTCGATGGTATGACTGCATGGGCTACAGGCACACGTGCATGCGCCTCTAATCTTGGCAAGAAGAACTTTTACATCACCGGCGAGGTCACAGGTGGTGATACGTTTGGGGCGCTTTACATGTACGTGCTTCGCGTTCTTGATTGCAACCTGGTGCTTGCGCCTAAACCATCTGGACAGGGGTCGTGGACGCACTCCGACGGAGCTTCCACCTGGCTTCCTCCAGGCAGCTAACCTGACAGAATCGCAGAACCAGTACTTCTTGCGCGCACAGCCGAACAGTGGACTCGATGGCTACGCCTTCCACTACTCGATCTACCGCTCGCTCACCCGTTTTCTGGGTATGGATGGAAATCTGCAAGTTGCGTACGACCTCGACACGAACTTCATCACCGCTTGGAATCAGATGTTTGTCAACGACGATTTCTTGAACGCGAACAATGGCGTCTTGGATCCGAGGCATATGTTTGGGACGAGTAATTTCGATGTGTTTAGGTGGCCCAGTTTGGAGAATGGGACGCTTAGGAGTGCTTTGGGGTCGTTCATCACGAATTTGGTGATGCCTGGTGTGGCTTTGGTCAGTGCACTCCTGAACGATCAAAGTTTCATTTGACTGACTCGGAACCCAGTGGTATTATGGAGAGGAGCAAAGCTTCTACCTCTATGACTCGACTGCGTCAAACTATCTCTACGGGTACGCTTGACTCTTGGTCCATTGCTTGGTAATAACTAACGCGCCGCAGACGTCAAGCCATGATGAGCAACAAAGCATGGCAGCGCCACGGTTGTTACAAGCTAGGGTCCGATCAATACTTCAACATGCCGCTCGAGGCTGCTTTGCTTGGTTGCAACGATGACTGGAACTCGCTAGATCACTTCGATCCCACCACGGACATGCGTCGCCTCATGAAACAGTTCTTATATCTCCGCAGTACGTACAATGCCCTCCAGGACGGGTTCAACCTGGTACAGCGCGGGAATTGGACGTATCTCATCGATCGCCCGGGTTCTAATGGAACCGCGACGGAGATGGGTCTCTGGTCTGCATCGCGTGCGGGCATATCGGGCGTGCAGACTCTGACAGGGGACCATACCGACCAAGTGTGGCTCCTGTACTCCAATCTGAACACGTCCCAGACGTGGCAATATGACTGCAAGAGCTCACTTTGGATCTCATCGCCCTACATATCTGGCACCACCGTCCGGAACCTGCTCGCCCCATACGAAACGTACACGCTCGAAGATTCGGGATCGTCGTACTATATCAATGGCACGGCTCCTTGGTACGGGTGTCTAAACAACGTGACGATGGACACCTACGGTATGAAGGTCCTAGTACCCAGTACCGAGTGGGTCGCGCCTCCACCAATGCTCACGCGTTTCCTTCCTGGCCACGACGCCCGCATCACCGCCACGCCCGGAGACCCCAATGCAACCACGATCGACATAGTGCTCGAGTTCAACACTGCAATGACGTGTACCAGCGTCACGAACAGCATCAGCCTCAATATGTCGTCTTCTGGCATCGGGGGCCCTCCGACGATGGATACGCCGGTGTGTAGTACGGTCACTAATCCTGTGACAACGGGTATTTCGGGGGCATCACTGAGTGCATTTTCGTGGTCTACGACGCTGAGGAATGTGCCGGATGGAATTTTGGAGATTGTGGTGAATAACCCGAGCACGAGTGATGGGACTGCGTCTACTGGGGTAAGCAGGTTTTGTAAGGTACCAGATCAGGCGCTGATGACACGACTTTGCAGGTCATCGATCATCTCCTTCTGCGCAAGGGAGCCGCCAACAATATCATGGTGTTCCCCGATTCCGACTACGACAACAGCGCGTTCAAATATTCGGGTGGCCAGTATACATTCACGCATCACGCTTACGGAGCAGACATGTTCAGATACTCCGGCAACTACGGGCAGAGCTGGTCAAACTGGACGAATTGGGAGAACGTGACGACCATCCCTTCTGATGTCCTGAGTAACTCGGACAACTGGTGGGCTGGACAGCATATCATGGTTCAATGTACGTCAACTTCATCTCCCGGTTGCTGTGCGTGTCAATAATCTCGCCCCCTTGATAGATTGGAATCAAGTAGCAGCAAGTTCCAGTGTTGTCGTACACGCAGATCTCAATTACGGCACACAACGCCGTGTTCCGCAGTTCCTCGCTCGTGGCCCGTTCAATGACTGGGGCTATGATCAGGGCATCACATCGCTCATGAACCAAGTCGGTGACGGCACATGGGAGCTTGAGATCATGGCAGCATGGCCGACATACGTCCAGCTCAACGTCTTTGGCTACGACGATTACTATTACGGAGACACGGATGGGGACGGCGTCATGGATCGTCTGCCACCCAACACGATTGCGCCTAATTTCCTCAATATGTCGGCACCGCCTTATCCAGCGCTTGCGTGGGCTTTAGTGGTGAATGACCAGACGATGGAGTGGTCGTTGCAGCCCCGAGGTCAAGCGTCGGTTGGCGCGATCATGTATGCGTTGTTGTTGGCTATTCCCGTCATCACAGGTACACTCGCTGTCGTCGTCTTCATGTGGTCGTTCTATGGCATTCGCCACAACCGCTACGGAGTCAAGACTTCCAAGGGTGCGAGCAAGTACATCCCCATTCTCGGCAGCCTGGGCAATAAGTCGACTACGGAACTCAAGGAAAGCGCGCCCATGTCGGAGAAGATCTTCGGTCATCACAAGCCGACTGGCGAGATTATCGGGTGGCCTGAAGACAAGAACAAGCGGCGCAAGGTCCTCATCTCGACACTCGAGTACGAGATCATCGACTGGAAGCTCAAAGTGAAGATTGGAGGACTGGGCGTCATGTCTTCGCTCATGGGCAAGGCCATGACGGATGTAGACCTCATCTGGGTCATCCCGAAGGTCAAGGACCTCGAATACCCGGCGGGAGACCCTGCCGAGCCCATCGAGGTCATCATCTTTGGAGAGCCATACCTGATTGAAGTCGAAACGCACGTCCTCGATAACATCACCTACGTCATCTTGGACAGTCCTGTGTTCCGCGCACAAACGAAATCGGACCCGTACCCCGCTCGCATGGATGATCTCAGTTCCGCTATTTTTTACTCGACGTGGAACCAAGCTATCGCTGCCACCATTCGCAGATTCCCCGTTATCGATATATACCACATCAACGATTATCACGGCGCACTGGCTCCCATATACCTTCTCCCCAAGGTCATCCCGACGTGTCTCTCGCTGCACAACGCCGAGTTCCAGGGCCTGTGGCCCCTCCGTACGAAAGAGGAGATGAAAGAAGTCTGCTCGGCGTTCAACATCAGCAAGGAGCACTGCACAAAATACGTCCAATTTGGAAACACGTTCAATCTTCTCCACGCCGCTGCCTCGTTCATCAGTGTGCATCAGAAGAGTATCGGTGTCGCTGGTGTCTCGGACAAGTACGGGAAGCGTAGCTGGGCACGGTACCCCGCGTTGTGGACCCTCAAGCATGTCGATTCTTTGCCTAACCCGGATCCCACGGATATTGCGGCTTTGGACGAGAACCCTGTGGCTATCAAAAGTGTTCAGATTGACGAAGCGGCAGAAGCTGAACGTCCTGCAATGAAGCAACAGGCTCAGGAGTGGGCTGGTATCAAGCAGGACCCCAACTCCGATCTGTTCGTGTTCGTCGGTCGTTGGTCGAAACAAAAGGGCGTTGACCTCATTGCCGACGTCATGCCATCGCTGTACGATGTTTTTTTTTCTATTACCTCCTCGTTGCTGACAATGGTTTAGGCTCGAGAAACGGCCTTCGATCCAGCTCATTGCTGTCGGACCTGTCATCGACTTGTATGGTCGCTTTGCAGCCGAGAAGCTCGCTCGTTTGATGGAGATGTACCCCGACCGAGTCTTCTCGAAGCCCGAGTTCACTGCGCTTCCACCATACCTCTTCAGTGGTGCTGACTTTGCCCTAATTCCATCTCGGGACGAGCCTTTCGGTCTTGTCGCCGTCGAGTTTGGCAGAAAAGGCGCTCTTGGTGTCGGCAGCCGGCTGGGTGGTCTCGGTTTGATGCCTGGTTGGGTGAGTTATTCTTTGGGTTCTCGCACACTTTCTAACTGACTCGCCTCCCCCCCCCCCCAAAGTGGTTCCCTGTTGAATCGAGTTCAACGTCCCACATGTTGTCTCAGCTTTCAAAAACCATCAAGCTCGCGTTGAAATCAACGGAGGAGGAGCGCGCTATTCTCCGTGCTCGATCGGCTGTGCAACGTTTCCCCGTCGTTGAATGGCGTCAAAGAATGGAAGACATGCACAAACGTAGTATTCAAGCCAGCCGCAGAATAGCAGGATCAAATGCTTGGCGCGAGTCGGACTGTGGGATGACGAGCACCCAGCCTATGGACGAGACAGATGACTGGAACCCTGTTCACCAAGGGCTCCCTACCCAGCCCGACTGGGATGCTCAAAGTTCTGTCTCTAGTTCTCCGAGACACATACCCATCTCTCCAGCATACTCGAGTCAAGTCTCAACTCCCAACGATGAGACCTTCCTCACTACTCCACATCGCTCCCATCAGGACCCGGGGCAGTCGTATACGTCCGACCAATCTCACTCTGACGAAGACTACTTCTCGCGCAATAGCGTCGCCACAAATCCCAGACCAGGCTATGATGATTTCCTGGAGAAAGCCAACAGGGCCATTGCCCAGGAACAGCGTCACGCGCCAGACCCATTCCTTGAGGCTCCTCAAAAACCTTTTGGAGCACATTCCCGAAAACCATCCATGGAATCGATTGGTGCTATTGTCGAGGAGAAAATAAACTCACCTCTGAACAAAGCGATGACTTCAGTAAGTTATTTTCCCAAAACCGCGTATCTCGTGCTGACTTTACGGCTTCAAGTTCACCGATTCTGATGGAGGCGTTGCCCAAGAATTTGTGCAGAAGCTTCAATTGCTGAGCTCAGAGAACTCGAAGGGAGAGCTTTCCATCGAGAGGTTCTTGGTCAAATCCGAGGAGGCATTCTTTGACAGGGTGCGGAGGGACAAACTTTCCAGCGCTGCAAGTTACATCTCATCACAACGGGAGTCAGTATGGAGTATGCCTGGTTCGGCATCCATAGCGGACAATCACTCGCGCCCACCCAGTACGCGCTGTTCCCGTGCTCACAACTGTCTCTAGTACTCATGAACTCTGCAGCACCGGGTACACCGAGTTCTCATCCTTTTGCCAGTGGGAGCGGGATACTTCCATACGGCGGGGAGATTGTTATTATGAACAGAGTGCAAATTGCTATGGCTCGTCAAATTGGTGGGTGGCCTTTGTATACTATTGTTATCGCCCTCGGCCAGGTATGTTATTCCATGGACATCTTCGGGACGCACTTCCACCTAACTTCAATTTGCAGATGCTGGCCGCCAACAGCTATCAGATGACCCTACTCACTGGCCAAAACTACCAAAACGATCTCCAACTCTACGTCCTCAGTGCTGTATTTTTAGCCTCTTCCTTTGTCTGGTACACCTTGTTCCGCTTGAAACCCTCCGTCTACGTTCTCTCAGCGCCATGGCTGTTCTATGGTCTCGCCTTCTTCTTAATTGGCCTCCCTTCGTTATCCTCGAAACTTGCAAACACCCACAACATCATATCAGATATTGCTACCTGGCTATACGCTGTCGCTTCGGCAGCTGCATTCATCTTCTTCGGACTGAACTTTGGAGAGGAAGCTGTAAGCCCAGTCTTTGTTCGCTGTTTTTACTTTGCTAAAATTGTTTCGTAGGGTGCTGCAACTGAGGTCTGGACCTTGCGGGCATGTATTGTGCAAGGCTCGCAACAAGTCTGGGTCGCCGCTCTCTGGTACTGGGGTAGTACTCTCAACAGCGCACAACCTGGCAATTCCACTCCGTGGTGGGTTGTGTGCATTCTCTGGCCACTGGCGATTATATCCTTCGCATTCGCATACCTCATGCTCTACGGCCTTCCAGGTAAGCTCAACGGGGAGTACTGAGTTCAGCTGCTCACATCTCTTCCAGATTACTACCGCCAAACGCCTCCTAAAGTACCCAACTTCCTCAGAACCCTCTTCCGCAGGAAACTAGTTCTTTGGTATGGCTATCCGACCTCTCCTGTAGCTGCCCGTGCTCATTGCTACTAGGTTCCTTGCGGCTGAAATCCTTCGCGACTACTGGCTGAGTGGGGTACGTGTTTTGATATCACCTGGCTCGTCTTCATCTCATTGCCTCTGCAGCCTTACGGTCGAAACTGGAGCTTCCTTTGGAGTGTGCCAATACCCAAATGGCAGATTCTGATCCTTGTCATCGTGTTCTTTATTGGAGTTTGGGCATTCATGCTCTTCGTTCTGACGCACTTCAGCAAAACACACACTTGGCTTTTGCCAGTGTTTGCCGTTGGTTTGGGCGCTCCACGATGGTGTCAGGTACGCTGGATTTTCTGGGTTCCTTGGACATCCTTCTGATGAAGTATCGTTTAGACCATGTGGGGCACCTCTTCTCTTGCGCTCTACATCCCCTGGGCAGGCTCAGGAGGACCCTATCTTGGTCTCTCCCTGTGGCTCTGGCTTGGAGTCTTGGATGCCGTTCAGGGTGTTGGTCTTGGAATGATTCTCCTCCAGGTACGAACGAAATGTCGATAACTTCGAGCGATAAACTGATACGTGGCCTTAGACGCTGTCACGTCTCCATGTCTGCGCGACCCTTGCGTTCGCTCAGGTCATTGGTTCGATCTGTGTGATGGTCGCTCGCGCAACTGCCCCCAATCGTATCGGGCCTGGTAGCGTTTTCCCTGATGTTGGTACCTGGGACTTCTCGCAGGGTATCAAAGGCAAGTGAAAAGTGCCCCTGTATCGAGGCGCTGTAGTTGACGTCTGCAAACAGGAAGCCCAATGGCCTCAGCACCGTTCTGGATCGCCTTGATCTGCCAGCTTGTCATTGTACTAGGATACTTCTGGTTCTATCGGAAGGAGCAGCTCGGTACGCTACGCTTTCCAACCAAGTCGACTTCTCTCGCTGACCCTTACCCCCTACAGCCCGCCCATAAGTCATGCCCTCCATCATCCACCCCATTATCTTGCATCTCGATCCGCACCTCAACAGTATACATCATTAGACCCAAACATACATGGACAATCTTCGCGGACTACTTTTCTAGGAATATTTCTTGGGTTTATGGTGTGAGACATTACTTTCAAGGACATTCAATATGTACTTGCGATAGACCCCCCCGCATTCTTTACGCTTACATTCCTTAGAACAAATTCGAACTTTATGCTAGGACTTGGTCACATAGTTGGTACTAATGGTACAATGGACGTCTCGTATTCTCCGCATAGTAGAAATCATATCTTTAGTAGCTACTCCTTGCGTTCAAGTTGTTGCATAGGCGATGTCGCTCAAAATCAGTACATGCCTGACCTCAAGCACCTGCCTGGACTGAGCTAGTAGCACTGCATCTAGCTTAAAGTCGAGTCTACTTGGAATCGTCCATCCAAGTTCACATAGACAAAAACACCCTCACTTGATGTGAGGTTCAGGCGCTAAAGCGCTCAAGTCACAGATGCACAGGTTGATAGGAGCAAAGGTATCTCAAATAAACAGAAGGTACAATAGGACATAGCGATACACCGAGAAATATATACACTGTTTACTTGGCACCAGCAGAGAACTCTGTAGGATATGGGTCAGTTCATAGCCGTAAATCGAAAGCCATGGTACGTACTGGTCACCGACTTAGTACCCTCAGAGATGGCGTGCTTCGCGAGTTCACCAGGGAGGATCAATCGCACGGATGTTTGTATCTCACGCGACGAGATAGTAGATTTCTTGGAATATGCGGCAAGCTCTGAGTGGTGCGGTGTCCATGTCAGCACTTCCTCGAGGCACAAACAGATCAAACACATACTCGATGCCTCAGTCGCAATCCGCTCGAAGATATCGTTGACAAATGAGTTCAAGATAGCCATAGCCTTGTTGGAGATACCCGTATCAGGGTGTACTTGCTTCAAGACTACACGCAAACCAATCAGTACCAAGTGGCACACAACTCGTGAACCCAAACCTACCCTTGTAAATGTAAGAGCTGTAAGTCTCCTTGCGAACCTTTCGGCGCTTCTTCTTTTCACCATCAGCTGCAGGTTGTGACTTGGAAGCCGTCTTCTTGGCTGCCTTAGAACCAGAATCGGCCTTGGCAGGTGCCTTAGAGGCAGTGGAAGCAGGAGCTTTGCCGGCAGTGGATGCTGGCTGCACATATACATCAGTAAAAGATGCGTAATAAGAATAAAACCGACTCACTTTAGGTGCCATTTGTGAATTTACAAAGTGTACAAGATATGTGACTATATGGAACCGTATGAGCTTCGTTCTCACACAGACAAGTGAGTGTGCACGTACCAAATGTGTTGTCTGTACGAGTGGCCCTTGCAGCAGAGGGAGGTGGTGGTAGGGGGAAGAGTGTTTGTATGGACGCGACTTCCGTGAGTTGCGCCTTATGAAGGGTGCACGAACCTGATTTCAATGTCCGCTGCAAGAAATGGTCCTCACGTGATTAAACAGACCGCGCCTGTCACGCCTGTCACGCGACATGACGCGTTCGTCACATTACATGCTTGTCACGGTTGTCCAAATTGAAGCGAGACCGGTCGGAAGAGGGCAAAGAGCATAGCGGCGGCGTAGAACAGAACACAAACGAAGCTTTATTGCAGACTGAGACAAATAAATACTACAGACAAATGAATGGACGACAATGCGTATGAACGAGTGATTTGACAGCAAGACCATAAGTGGTTCAAAAATGGGTACAGTAACGGGGTATTGTATGTTAGTCCATAGGTGGTAGTATTACAAGATGACTGCAGCTACAAGTCCCCTGGCCGGGGTATCTACTCACACATCGTCCCTAGTGGTCCCCTTTGCGTCAACAACCTTGAAATCAACAGCGTAGTGCGGGTAAGGGCTCAACAGAGTTCCGAGGCGCTGCAGAACTTCGATCCGGAACTCTTCGAATGGGAATGGTTCGCCGTCGACCATCAGCACTCCATGAGCTGTGAGGGGTTTTGCGCGATATGCCGTGGCTTTGAAGTAGTGGTTCTGGACACAGTGATGAGCGGGACACGCGCTCCATTGTTTTTAGATACGCACAGAGTTAAACCAGTAAGTCCTGCCACCGTCAGCGCCTTCCATGGCATTAAGCATGAATCTCCGGCCAACCTGTGGACATCAATTATCAGTAAACGAATAATTCAGTGCGTCACGAGGACTCTCACAACTTCTTGTACCGAGATATCAATTAATCCATCGTCGGGATGAGAGACAGGGAACTGCATTAGAGACCTACAACAAAACGGATGAGAGGGGGGCGGGAAAACGGACGGAACAACGTACCGACTGACATACGGTCCCTTTCCGGCGTACATCCACAGAATAGGTTGATCGAACTTCACCCAGTTTTCATCGGAGGAGCCCAGACCATCAGGATGCTTATCATCACCTGGCAGGCTGTTGAAAGATGGCAAGACTGGAGGGGAGCCTTTCGAAGCGCTCGCACGATGAGCATGAAGAGCGTCTACCATCCTCGATTTGTCCTGTTCTGCTACTTTCATAGACAACTCCATTTTGCAGACCCGTCGTGTGACGACTAGAACAAGATGTGGGTCAGAAGTTCTCTTCCATGCAAGGGCGACTGCGCATTGCTTACCACCGCGGAGATAACCCAAAACAAAACGAAGATCACCCATCCACCGTAAATGCTCCGTTTCAATATCAATATCAGCCATGAGACCGATTGTTTGGGACATGAACGATATACGCTTCTGATTTCCCTGAGTGAACGAAAACAGATCAACTTTCATCGGCCGGCCTGGAAGAAGATGTCAAGAGGGACGTATTATGCAGACAGGAAATGTTTGGACCTTTCAAGACGTTGAGGGCAGCAGCACAAGGATCCAGCCCATCATGAAGACCAAGAAGATTCAAAGAAAGTCCGTTTCCAGAGCCAGCGGGTATAGGCGCTATGGGAATACAAAACGCTTTCTCGGGCTGTGCATGCTTCGCGAACCCATTCATGACCTCGTGTACGAGCCCATCTCCTGAAACAATAACCAAAGCGTCGTAGTCGAGCTTCATGCCTTGCGCAAGTTCGAGGGCGTGATTTGCCCTTGTAGTATCTGCAGTACAGTCGTGAGTGTGACGTAGAGGCAAAATGGTGGACACTGACAGGTTACATCGAGCTTACAGCCCGCGGCGCGCAATATTGGCTCGACCTTCTTAGTAAATATTTTGCGCGCTCTCCCCTGAAAGTAGTCGTCAGCTGAATGCAAACTATAGTGATAGAACGAACGTACAGGGCCACCGTGAGGATTGATGATCACTCTCAATACCTTCGACGGATTTCCGCCTAGGCCGAGGAAGTAAGTATGAGCGCTGCGCCGCACACCAATTTAGCAATCTGTGTACCTTGATAGGCAACCTCGATAATTGCATCGCACCACTCCTTCGCCAGCATACTATCCTTATCACTGATACCGCCCCGGACTTGCGTCAAGTAAAGGTGTTGCTTTTTACCCTTGCGCACTAGATAGGACACCTCTACGACACCACTGGAAAAAGTAGCGGCCACCACATTGCGAATAGGGACTTCAGATAGGGTAACTTTGCTTCGTGAGCCAAAAAGATTCGACCAGCACGACGCCTGTTGCGTGGGGATTTCGCTGGCTGCCACTCCAGTTTCGAAAGCGAATGACGTCTCGGTAAACCTCAGGCTAGTAACAGTCCCGTTGCTGTCCGTGACAGCGAGTTGGCGGGACGACATGATCTCTAGGAATCCGTTGTCCTTTCCGTGGTTCGGTATCAACGAGAGGGCGGGGTATTGCTTTCTGAATGTGATGGTACCGAATTATACTCGAACAACGAGCGCCTCTTCGAGTTGTTTCAATGTCCCATAAGCCGAACGAGCTGGCGGATGCAGCCAGCACATCCGCCGCGGCCGGCAAATACCGAGTGCCTCATGCCACTTATGTCATACCAGCCCGAAAAACGAAAAACACCCCAATTTGCAAAACCCTCATCGCCGGCCGATCACTACCGAAAACTGGTACGCATTAACCCCTGATACTTCCTGTCTCTAGACTCTCTACTGGCTCCTCGTGCTCGTCGTTATCGAACGACGTATTGAATATCGGACAGTCGTTCGATATTTCATTCCCCAAACACTATTTGTTGGGGTTACTATCGGCGCATGGTGGTAAGTCGAGTGACGCGAGTTAACGTCTTCGAGTTGGTTTACACGATGGCATAGGCAAACCGCAGTCATGCCCACGCTTGCGGAATTGGGTCGCAACAAACCACGGAGTCAAAGATAAGATCGGGTCATCCGCTTGTGGAGATATAAGGGTCTTGTGATTGATGTGGTGCCATCCCTTCTAACGGGACGGGTCCGACTCACAACGCAACGCGCTATAAATACGCACCCAATGTTTCACCTGCCACATACCTATCTCGTCTGCTTGGCAGCTCGCAGGGGCCGTCCACTCACCGCGAATTTCTCGAGGTTAACGCGCGCCATGACTACAAACGTGCATACCGTCGCCCAGAATGGGTTTGGCACCGGAACCAACGAGCTCTATGATCGGTGAGTTCGGAGTATCACTCACCAGCCATACACGTAACTCACGATGACACGCACCGACCAGTGTTCGGCCCTCTTACCCAAAGGACTCTGTGCGCTTTATCAAGGGGGTTGCCAAGACCACTGCACCTTTGAATATAGTCGAGTAAGATTTAACCATCCTCTCTAGCGTCCGCAGTCGATTTTAAATTAATGTGATCTAGGATCGGCGCCGGAACGGGACTATTCACCCGCGCCTTTCTAGCCGATGTCGATGGGGAAACAAAAATTGCCTCCTGGAAGGCGATTGAGCCCAGTGCCGGTATGAGAGAAGTGTTTGGCCAGAAGAATACCTATGACTTCGTTACTATCGCCGACGGAACATTCGACACCATTCCCTCTATTAAGGATGGGTGGGCGGATCTAGTTATCATTGCCCAGGTGAGCATTCTACATCACAATTTCTATCAGAACTTTCCTTATAGTAGACGGTCCGCTTCAGGCTTTCCACTGGTGCCCTGACTATGGCAAAGCAAGCGCTGAGTTCGCCCGGATCCTGAAACCGGGCGGTTCGGTGGTTTTCATCTGGAACTTGGAGGATAGGTAGGTTGATAACATTTCTCCGAGGAAGCATTCGCCTGATTCGGGTGCAGAGATGCTGCAGGCTGGGTTGCCCAATTGCGCGACCGTGCTGAGAGCCACGAGAGGGGTACCCCTCAGTTCCGTCTCGGTCTCTGGCGCCAGGCTTTCACTACGCAGCAATACATCGAGAACTTCAAGGAGCCCGAAGAGACAGAATGGGCGTATCACCTCGACGGATCCGAGGAAATCTGCGTTGAGCGTGCACTGAGCAAGAGCTATATTGCCATCTTACCCCCTAACGAGAAGGCAAAGGTGGTCGAGGACATCAAGGCTATCCTCGCGAAAGGTGATGGAAAGGTCTGGATCGATGAGAGCAAAGGTATCTGGGAATACCCTTACAAGACTTTGGTGGTGGTGTCGAGGAAGAAGTAAGCGCATCCGAGGTAAATCTGTAGCATGGACAGATAATTCAACTTCCCAAGCTTATCGGAACAACTGTGTAAATATTCAAAGTCTGGTTTTTGGTCACTGTCCCTCACGCACGAAGGCATCATACTAATTGCAAGTTCCGCCCCACCGAACAGGTATTGCTGTTCCCCAAGTGAGTTTTCTTTTGTTTAGAAGTTCTATTCATCGACGACCCGGTTAACGTTGCGTCTTGAACTACGTTGCCTACTCGAAATCCTTCACGGTTATTCGAACCCCTTAAAACTACATAGTTTGTGTGCCAGTAAAATCATATTCCAGCCACACTACCCGGTCATCCCATAATACGACAGCTCACCTCTTTGCCCCACTAGCCTATTGACAAGGAGCCATTGGGCGTCGCGACCTCACCTTAGTCAGGGTCTTTCTGTTTCAGTCGGTGGGGGGATATATGATATCAGCCATGGGGTGAGGTGCTGGAGGACCTATTATTCTGCCAATCCAAACGCGACTCGTTTTATTTGTGTGAGACAGTTTCAACAATCATGGCCTGGGCTTCTAACCTACCTCCGCTGACGCGCTCAAGCCGGTGGCAGAAAGACAGCCCACAGTACGCAGCTCAAAGCACCCCAAACCACGCTCCACGCCACCCAAGCCTTTCCTACCTTCGGGCGCTCGATCAAGAGATGTGCCGCTGCCCAGTAGGTCATCGGCAGGGAAGGGAGAACTCGGAGAGCGATCTGAACGTGTGCGTTGAACGTAAGCAGAAGGGTTAACACGAGACCATGGAGGACGTGGGGAAGGAGAGACGGTGCGAGGAATAAGGAAGAGGTCGAGTTCGAATGCGAGGCATCTGCCCCTTCCTTGGGCGGGATGTGCGAACAGAGTAAGGGAAGGATGTGGAGTAGCCTTGAGAAATAAAACGCGCAGAACGCGTAGATGTTCAGCAGCACTGGCAACGCGAGTATGAAGTTTGGTACGTTCGAGAGGGTCCAATAGTGGAAAAAGCCGATATTCCAATACTTGAGCTGAACGTGCGAGTATATCGAAGGGAATAAGCCCTGCGTGCACCAGTCTGGGATATCTCCAGGAGAAGTCGCGCAGAACAAGACATAGGCTTTGTAGTTGTGGTGGATGAACGGCATAAGCGACATGGCCACTAGCACGGTGCAGTAGAGTATCCGTGAAGGCGTGAGCTAGTGAAGCTAAAGTTGACGGTGGTCACAAGAGAGGAGAGTCTAGAAACACTCACTAAGTCCCTCCGAGCAGAAAGAAACGGTGTCACGAGCATGCCCCAGACGATAAATCCACAAAGAAAGATCCCGTTTGAGCGAAAAGAGCTGGCGATGGCAAAGCAGACTGAAGCAAAGAGCCACTGGGAACGTGCACACGCCAGCATACCCCGATACGAGAAGTACGTGAAAAACGGCTCGGTGTACGAAGCGAACCGCAGGGCCGCAGGACTACTTGGTAGTAGAGATAGTACAGTCGCCAGGAATGCCGCGGATGGCGAACGAAGATGGTGCAGCGAGAGGTGATAGAGGACACGGGTAGAATCAAAGAGGGCTGCAGCAACTGCACCTCCGAGAAGTAGAGCAGACCAGTCTGGAGAGTTCAAGCCGATGCCGATGTAAGACAACAAGGAGCCAGACCACCGCATGACGAATGGGAGGGCAGGGAAGAAGGCCCACTCATGCTCGTAAAATGGTCCTTCTTTGGCGATATGTACGAAATGAAAAGCGTCCCACCGGAGCAGCGAGGAAGTCCACGGCGGCACTTCATCATTCAGCAGGAGCTGCGGGGAACTATCGAACAGTTTCAGCAGAGACGTCGACAGAGTAATCAGCGTCCCGGTGAGTAACCGACTGAGAAACGAGAGGACAGTCAAACTTCGCAAATGCTTCTCGGAAAGTGTAGGTAAGACCATCGCGACGTGGGGTCGGGACCACAATGCGCCAGGTGGAAAACCAGCACGGACCACAAGGCGTGCAGTAATCACCGAGTATATAGTGCAGCGAGTGCATACAACTGTTTGCTGGTAGTTGGCAAATACGACGTGCTCGGAGCCAATTCAAGTTATTTGAAGTGGGAACCGAATTAAACTTGCAGAGCCTGAGCTTGATCAAGCATCTCGTCAAGTTGTCAAGCTTTCGTGACTTGATCAGTCTCCAGTGTTGTTTCTATCCACCGCACTGACGGGTAGTCACAGATCATGTTCCGTGAACCTGAGACGGACGCGAAGCTTGCTGGCAATATCACTGGCAGCTCTCTATCACGGACAGTTGCCGTCCCTAATTCTCGTGCTCAAGCTCAAGCTCGAATCGATGCTGAGATGGCAACCGCTCTCTACTCGTCGTTACATGCTCTCCGCGAACGCCGAAACACATTCTCGTCTGTATCCTGCCTACCGCCAGAAATTCTGTCGGCTGTGTTCATCTGCAACGCTCGTTGCTTCTTTGAAACTTTAGCCGCGGACCGCTACCCTGGGCGCGTCCCCCCTTGGGTGCAAGTTGCAGGTGTTTGTCGCCACTGGCGCGACGTTGCCCTTGCGTGTCCGTCCCTCTGGTCGTTCATATCCGGTGACCACTCATCCAAGGCGAGCATTGCAGAATTGCTTTGCAGGTCAAAGGCGGCACCACTCCACGTCCACATGGACCTCGCAGACTTACGGAATCGGGGACTCGAACACCCAGTTATAGCGCACATTGGACGTGTCCAGGAGCTCTTTGTGCAAGTTCATTGTAACCCAGCCACAGAGTTCCTCAACAGTCCGGGGTTGTCCGCAGCGGCACCATTGCTGCGCTCATTCCATCTGAAAGTAGTGATCCCTCTACGCCCTGGGAGGGTTGATGCTGGTGCTGACCTGAGGTTTGAGAACCTTTTCGGTGGCGAGGCACCAAGCCTTCAAGAACTCGAGCTATCAGGATGCCCTATCATCTGGTCGTCCCATATTCTCAGTGGACTGACACATCTCGATTTACGATGCATCTCCCGATCCACTTTACCTACTCTGGCTCAGCTTTTATGCGCCCTCAGCAGAATGCCTAGCTTGGTGGAGCTCCATCTGGAACATGTTCTCCCCAACAATGTCCAGTTCTTTTGGGAGCAACTCTGGGATCACTCCACGCAAGGTTGTCTTGCCTTGCCTCACCAGGGTCCGCCTCCTCGATGCTCCCGTCGATGTGGTCGCTCTGCTCATGTCCCACCTTCATTTTCCGTACCGTGGGGAGGTCGAACTTCGATGCACGAAAGCAGACCGTGCTGCCCTCCTCAGCCTTCTCCCGTGTATTTCAAGTAGATTCGGTGACCACACCGGCGGATCACAGCCCCGCTACTCCCTGCCACCTCCCATCCGGTCCTTGTCTCTCCACAGTTTATGGGATCAGCAATTCTTCATCATCTGCAGTACAAGCAATCGCCACGTAGATCCATTCAATTCTTACTATGGCGACGATGATGACGACGATGACGATGATAGCGCTACAGTGATTTACCCACTTCGTGTGGAACTTAAGATGCGTCCCTTGGATGTGAAGTTCATGATCGAAGGGGTTTCTCGTAACCTGCCTCTTTCGGAACTCGAAAGTCTACGGGTATTCTGCCACGGTAGCGTTGGACTTGATGAAAATCTGTGGAGGAGTACATTTGGCCACCTCCAGCATTTGCACTCGATTCGACTTCAACGTGCAGAGGTTGGTGGGTTTGTGCGAGCCCTTCAACCGCTCTCGGAACTCCACCTCCCAAATTTTACTCGAGTCTCGAAGAGCCAAGCCTCGCAAGCACTTGGAGCATCCCAAATGTTTGCGCCCGCTCTGATGGAGGTTCAATTCGAGGAGATTTGCTTCGTGCCTCCGCTACCCCGTGCAGAATCAACAACGCAGGTTGACGAAGGCGATGCAGAGTCTGATGCAGATTTCCCCACCCTATCCCATTTGTGCGCTGCGCTCACTCGCCGTGCAGAAAGAGGAGCCGTCCTGCGGAAATTGTCCCTCATCGACTGCGAAAACGTGAGTGAAAGCTCTGTGAAGGTCTTGAAAGAGCTTGTTCTGGAAGCAGAAGTGGTAGATGGATGACACGAGTGATGCACTCGACAGCGAGGAGCCAGATGTAAGCCTACTGCTTCCCTAGATTCCTGTAACTAGCACTTGTACCACCTGCGTTACTGAATATAAAATATTTGCCTTTTGGTGTGATGGTACTAAAACCTGGCAAGTTAATGGTGTCGTCTATGTACGATAGTTTCCTCGCTTGTAACCTGTTCCATGATTTTGCCTCGTCGAAAATCACAGTTGAGCAAAAGCCAAGTGTTTGCAAGAAATACAAAATGAGAGTAATTATCTAGAAGTATAAGTCCCTGACGATGTTGCAACTAAGATACAGTACTGTCAGAAGCTATGCATGCATTGTACCGTGCAAGGCAAGTTTATGTAGTCCAAAGCGAAGTAGTGATATGCATTCCGGGTGTGAAAAGAATCTCATAATAAAAGTCCCAGATAGTGTCAATTATCCTTGAATTATCTAGTACTCGAACTCTTCGGACACGAGTGCGATGGAGCCGCGCATGTCGCCTTGCCGTATACGCGAAGGATCTATTTGCGCAGCTATGATCTTCCGCACCATCGCATTAAGAGATGTAGGCCCACAACCTTTCCAACAAGAAGTCAGCACCGCACGTCGAAATGGAAATGGCGAGAACCAGAGCTCACAAGCAACGATGACAGAGCCCTTTGCCGCCTCGACTTCATCCGCGATGACCTTGTCCAACTTCGGTTTCCCCGGCCTCGCATGTTCAGCGATTATTTCCACATCGATCGCTTCCTGCTCGTCGATCTCGAATCGAATTTGTTGATCGGACGAGCCGTCGCTCATCATTGAAGACATGAGCCCGCGGGAGCTTCCAGCCTCCGATTTACCTTCCATGTAGCTCAAGCCTGAGGAAGACTGTTGAGATGCAGCGGCCCCTCCGCGGACCATGGGCGGAGGCGTCACGAGGGATACAGTCGGCGTGAGGTCGATAGGCGGTATCAAACCCGAAGAAGGTCTCGGACGGACCGGCGAGTCGGCGTAAGGTGAAAGCGGTGAAAGAGGTGAGAGGAGCTCCATCTCAGAGATAGCAGACCTTCGCCGATCAGAAAGCGGTGAGATCGGTAGCAGCCTATCCGTCGAATGCGCAGACAAAGCCGAGAGCCTTTGTGCTGCACGCAGGCGAGCGGCTGGAGCTGGGGCGGTATAGTGATCGTCGGCGGGGATGTGCGCTGTTCGAGCGTCGTGATCTCTCCTTGCTTCTCCTGCTTTCCCAACTTTGCGAGATTGCAATCGACGAATCTTCCCCTCTTTCTTGACCTTCCGACTGAGATTGGCTTCGCCGGGCAAAGCAGTGTCATCGTCCCCATCAAAATTGGTGAGCTCGAGAATATTCGTCTCGTGGGCGAGACTCATATCCTCAGCCTGAGGCTCATCATCGGTGAAGTCCCCCGTGTAATAACTAAGGTCAACATCACTCTCGTAGCTCTCATGGCTCTCCACCGAGTCTGCCGAGTTGCTACGCAGGTGTTGCGGGCTATCGTGTACGAAGCGTGGGTGGGGTGGTTGGAGCTCCTCACTGACAACGGGGTCCGGGGCGAAGCGGATTCGGGTCGGTATCTGCAGTGGCGGAAGAGAGGGGGGTTTCATGGGGATGGGTTTGAAGTTTGTCACGTAGATGTCCACTTGGAGTGCTGACGAAGAAACCATCGACATGCACCGGCGGATGATGGACGCGCACCACTGGACATGAGCTATCAAACCGAGGACACATGAGTGCACCGAGTATCCCTCAACAGATAAGAGCACTCACAGTACTCGCGCACGAGCCATATAAATCGAACGCGTTTCATCTCCGAACGCTTCTTCCCCCATCCACCAGGGTGCCCCCCGAGCCGCGTGCCATCCCTCCCCGCCAGACACAGGCACATAAACTGCAACAACGACAGACCAAAGCTCACTCCTGACCCACCAGTGATAATCACAGCCGTCGAATAATTCCCCCATCTCGCGCGCTTTGAGCTCCCAAAGGGCCCGTCGACATACGCCCGCAAGAGGACACCGCGCTTCGGCAAGCTATCCGTCCCGAAGGACGGTGTATCCCCCGGCAAGTGCTCGGCCGTCATCCGAGTCACAAGGTCCCAGAGATCTTGGGTCCACCCGCTTTTGGCACGTACGAGGAAGACCATCATACGACCATCGTCAGACGGAGACTCCTCGTCACAGACGGAGGCGCACGTGAATGGATGGGATGTGAATCGAGAAACGGAGGGAATATTGACAAGAAAGTGTTGGCCGGGTGCCCATGGTAAGAACCCGGGTGTGATGAGGCGTAGACGTATCGTCCGTCCAGACAATAGCTCTGCGTGGGCGTAACCGGGAGGTGGGATATAAGGAAGAGAAGGTATGTGAGATATCGTTGATCTAGACAGGTCACGTTCAGGGGGGAACAGGAGAACGGGTGACGGCTGAGTGGCAGATGTAGGCGTCAGTCCACCTGGAGTGATAGGACCCTTGTCGTTGTTGTAGTAAGGGCTGAGAGGACTAGCAGAGCGCATGGAGTGGGTGTCCATAGGGAGATGCAGTGAGTGTGGCTCGGGGCTAAGGCGACGAATGTGGTCCATCTCCCAATTGTCACCTGAGGGCACCTTGGAATGGGACGGGCCAGATGATGGCTTCGGAGACATCCCGCCCACGAAGCCATTTGAGTAAACCCACCACGTCCCTCTCCACAGCCGCTCTCCGGTCCACACTGCAAGTGCAGCCCAACACCACCACCACACCGTCGGGTGGTGTAAGGCAGCGGTGATGAGCGTCAAGGGCACCAGCAGGACGTGCATAAAGTAAAAAGCTTCATAAAACCGCCTCCGGATCGGGTGTATGGACAAGAAAACGATCAGCGATAGCAACGCGAAAGCCTGAGAACAGGTTAGTACATTCAACAAAGGGAAAAAAACAGTCTGCCTACGATCCAGCCATATATGAAAGGGGTGTACGTGAAGGCGTAAATATAAGCTACCCGTCCAGTGGTAGGATTGCGATCGCGAGCAAGTTGAATGCTCCAGAGGACGACATGGATAGACGTCAGGAACCATATAAGCCTGCCAGACCACCTGTGTAACCACGCAAGCTTGTCGAAGAATATTTGTATCATGAAAGGAACGGCGAAGATCGCGAATGGGGGTGCCTTGAGCGCAAAAAGAACGCAAAGGGGGAAGAGAGCGAAAGCAATTTGTCCAGTCCGTGCAGAAGACGACCAAAAGGACTTGGAGATGGTATATTGGGGGAGATATGGGTCGAACGTGGATGTATCATATGATTCTTGGGGGCGTACTGTTGTCGAGTGTGATAAACTACGACGAGCTTGAATCTGCCACACCTTTAGATCTGGTGCAATATAATCGGGGCCTACGAATGCAAGAGCAAGGCATGCAAGCGTCAAGACGGACAGACACAGTAGCTGTGCATTAGGTGGCAGAGAAATTGGTTGGCGATGGGGTTGGTCCGTCCTACGTGCCCGGGCCAAGCTATGTTTCTTCCTCCACGTTCGACGACGTAATGTCCATTTTGTCCAGTATGCACCAATTAAACCACCCCTGGAGCCTGTCCAATGGAGGATGGCAAAGACTAGGAATATAAGAACGACAGCTAACCACAGCAAAAAGGAATAGCGTCGACTCGGTACACTCAGAGAGTGTATGGTGAGATACGCCGTTATCCATTCGAGGTCGTCCGAGTAAGCTGGCGTGGTGGGATCGGAGGGAAACGCAGCGATGGTTGAAGAGGGACTGACTTGGGAGGACATACGGGAGAAAAGGACGGGACCAGTGGAAGAAAAGACTAAGGAGTGGATGCTTCGGCAGTTAGTGCAGTCTGCGATCACACCCTGGTGTGGATGGTAACCTTGGCAGGTAATGGTGGGGTCAGTAAGACTAAGGGAAGTTGGATTTTTGGGGCGGGACCGACCATAGATATTTGCGACACAGCGAGCATCCAAATATAAGATAAAGTTGAAACGGTGACGGTTGAACGAAGAAGAAATGTTATTCCTGGCCAGGAGACATTCGAGAACAAACGGTCGGTCTCGCCCTCAATCCCACCCAAAACCTCCTTCGGCCAGCCACAAGCCGAGAGGAAGAAGAAAACACCGTCATAATTGGCGCCACGTGGATTAACCGACTTCTTAATTTAGCCTCTCGGTATCGGTGGCCCTACCTCCCCCTTTCGGACTCCCCACTGGCACCTGGCGCGCGCGGAACGTTGAACAGCAGATTTCTAGGAGCATATACTACGATATCACTCACACAAGTTGAAAAACTCTTATTCACAAATGCTTAACATCCGATCTATAGCTCGAATCCCCAAATACAAAAATACACTAGTATTGGTGTTGGCAACAAAAGACATCACACGCTGCAAGCAGGCCGCCGCTGTTATCTTTATACCACCGTGACCACCTGCCCTGAAATGACCTGTAGGACGACATGGCGACGGTGTTCAGCACGCCGTGTCTTTTAAAGCCGCATCGGCACAAAAGACTCACCTCCTTGCCTGTCTTCTTGATCTTCTCCAGAATGGTGTCATACTCAACGTCCCCCGTCACTCTGACCTCTTGCTTCTCCAAGCTTACATCATACGTGATGCCTGACCGTCGCGGCGTGTTAGTTTTAGATTCTCCACGACGATCTTGGAATCGGAACGTACCTTCGACTTTCGACAAGGCCCGAGTGACTGCCCCTGAGCAGCCTCCGCATGTCATCTGAGGAGACCGCCTTTATCAGCCTTCATCCCGTCATCGCCGTCCCCTGAGCAGCTCACCTTGACGTTGAACAAGTATTCGCCCTGGATGTTGTATAGATGGTCAGCATCGTGTATCGCCGCAGCACGGAAGGACGTCTACACACCATAGTGCTTGATAGTTAGATACGGAGTATTAAATGAGGTACAAGTTGTAGCTGGGTGGCGAACACCGATGAAATCTCGAAGTTTTGTGTGGTTCTGGGTAGCCAGCGAAGCAAGGCTCTTCTTATACGGCGGGCTCTGATTGAGGCAATTACAGATAATTGCTAGAGATCGCGCAATCGCCGGGCAGTCCAGTTCGAAATCGAAATCCCTCGGAACGGTACTGAGGCGATGTGCTGACGGAGCCAATTGCCGCACCGACTTTCCACCTTGGTCACCAATCTATTCAAAATCTCACGCAGCCCGTGACGTACTGTTCATTATCTCACGCACATAACAGGAAGGTCACGATGCTAAGTGGGTGGAATGTCGGTGATGTTTCTCTGGAATCTCTGCCCAGTCTCCGAAGGAGCGGGTTTACCTCGCCTCTAAACCCCATCTTCAGGAACTACCTCTTTGGCCTAGGTGGACCCGTGGACCAGGAGCTAGACTATGAGCGAGGGTAGTGTGGGGTATCAATAAAGGTATAGGTATCAATAGCATTCCCTTTCGCCCGCTCTAGGGCCAGCCGAGTCCCATAGAATATACCAGAACCCCGTTCTCAGAATCTCCCATCTCGCATCATGCCATCTCGCATCATCTACTCGTATGCAAAGTCCGATTATCAAGCATCTCAACTTCATCGCCTTCCGTAGAAACAGCTTGCCACCCCGCACCCGTATTTGGCCGGCCTCGTACCCGGTCTACAAGGGAACCAAGGAAACCTGTTTCCGAACGTGAGGCATTTAGTTTGTCAGCGTGTGATGCAGAAGAGCACGCCATCTTACTCAGGAAGAAGGGAAGTTTCGCTTGTTTATCTCGGTTCGTGAGGTAGTACACTGGTATCCCGGCGAGCACGAATCCTGTGGTCGGGTGATCAGCTCGGGACTCTTCCTGACCAAGGATGGTCGTGGGTCGCGTACCTAACACTGCCATAGCTTCGAGGGGTGCGGCGATGATAGGCATACAGAGCAAAAATAGCGCAACCGCACAGAACGTGAGTGGTGTTACTATCCATGTCTTGTACGGTCTATAGCACTACATCAATTCCAAGCCGAGGATCACAAGAAGTCCCTACGCACCTCTCAAGGTTTGGCTCCTTCACACGCAATATAACCAATCCCAGTACCTTCGGCATCGTCAATGATCAGGCCACTGTTAAGTACCCGAGAAAAGTATCCACTCACGGTCAGGAAATAAAACGACCAAGAAGCCACCACCGAGAAGTTAATCAACGAGCGGAACCCACCCCCAATGACGATGAACGCAATCGTCATTGTCCCTTGCAAAAGGATAGCATTCACAGGCGTCTTGCGGGACTTGTTCAGCTTGCCGAACATCGCTGGGAGGTATCCCTCGCGTCCAGCTACTCGGATGAGCCGTGCAGATGTGAATGTGGACCCTGTAGTCTTTGTGTGAGAGGGGAAGTAGGGTCGATGGTGTTGGAGAGGGGAACAATACCGTTCAGAGCACCGAAGCAGGATATTGCTACCATGACGGCAAACACGGCTCCTCCTACTGGTCCAAATAATGCACGTCCAAAGTCTAGTGCGACGGTATTACTCATTCTGACTGTAGCTTGGTCTAGCACCACGAAATACGAGACATTGGCGAGGAGGAAGAGGATCTAGGTTATGGAGAAGGGTAAACTCGTATCTACTCGATGTTGGAGCTCAGCAAAGGGAAGAGTGCTTACGGTTACGATTGCCATGCTAAGATGGATCGCTCTCGGGATGTTTTTCTCCGGGTTTTGCATCTCACCTCCGACGTAGTTTGCTTGGTCCCAGCCGTCGAAAGCCCATAGTCCAGAGTAGAGCGCGAGAGAATAGGCAGAGGGGCTCTTACTCGAGTCGTCGAACAGTGGTTCTCTAAACGACTGGGAAGCTCGCCCCCGAGCTAGCTGTATGAGACCCAGTATGGTAACCGAAATCTGTGCAGAACATGGGACCATAGAACCAAAGAAACTCACAACCCAAGAAAAAGTCAACATACCAATACGCATATCTACGCGCGAGCAAAAGCGATTCAGCACATACCCTGCTTGCCCTGTCACACAACCCAAACACCACACACCTTGACAGAAGTAAAAACCACAGCAGCCCTCGTCCCCAAGTTCCTCGTCGCTGCACACATGATAGTCACGAGAAGCACTGCTACCACCGCAGTGAGTTTGATAGCCCATTGGGGGATATCGTCTGGTGATACCTGGTCACGGGTGATGTGCCACATGAGTCGGTTTAGGTACTCTGCGAAGATGAGGCTTATGACTGCGTTGCCGCCTGGAAATAGGGAGTATGAGATCGGGTGGAGTAGAGGATGGACTGAACGGACCTGGTTTGAGCGCGGATATGGCCGTCCAGGCGAAGAGGTAGGATACGAGGGGCCCGTAGGCGTAGGCGAGGTAGGCTTGAGCTCCGCCGTTCAGAGGTATACTTGAACTGCAAGATGATTCAGCAGCTTGATAAGTGTGTTGACAAGCCTCGGCACACACCCTAGTTCTGCGAAACTACTTGCGCCGGTCCATGCAAGCAATCCCGATGCGAGCCATACCGCTAGACTGGCTCCAACGCTATGCGTGTTTGCTACTACGACCCCTGGAGAAGAACTACGCGAAGTATTCTTCTTCAGCTTGGGGAATGCGAAATGATACGGCGACATACAATATTCCGGAACCAATCTAACATTTGAGCTGGGTCAGCTAAGAGAGAATCGAGAGGAGCCCGCTGCACGTACCTGGAGTCCCACAACCAGCCCGATTCCTGTTCAGCAAAAGTTCAACAGCCGTCCACCAACCTCGAACCGAAAAAGAATGCACCATGTATCAAACTAATATTCTTCTCCGACCCCGGACTCTCTCCAAACGAGGCATCCGGCTCACTAACACTGGCACTGAGCGGCAGCAAATCCCTCTGAAAATCAAAGCCCGTGAACGAAAATGACCTCTGTCTTCCGTGTCTCCCTCCAGCGCTCAGCATAGGCCCTTCGGAGAGCTCGAGATTTCGCAGGGATTCGGTGGAATCATCTGATTCTGAATGACGGGCTCGGGTTGCAGAAAGAGGGAATTGCTCAGTGGATGATTTGGCGGAGGAGGGCGGTGTGAGGGAGCGTGATGATACGGGCATTCAATTTTGATGAATAGGGTATCGTGAGGAGGTCGTTGAATAGGTCCAGATCGTGTCTTGAGGTTGTAGAATGAAAACTGGATATTTGATCGCGTCACGGAGGGTAGTATGGTGGTAGTATTGAAACGAGGTTACACGACCGTCCGACAACAAGCCGCTGTACTGCCTGTACAATGATGTTCATTTACGCGAACTGTGGTCTTGCAGAAAGGCCGAGCTGTAACAAAACACGATGGCATTCTAGAGATTGTGATATCCAGGCTGTCTATTCGAAAGCCTTTCAACAACCACTACGCTCGCTGATCAAGCTGATCGGCCTTGGGGCCTTTGTCAGTTCGGACGCCCAAGTCTTATTAAATGGGTCTACCGGGACCCAGTCGACAGTCACGGTGCTTACACCTCTCAGGCTGCCAAGATGGCAGCCTGAGTATCTAATTCTCATCCCTCTACCCAGAGCCGCGAATCGCAATTCAGCCGCCAATGTGCAAAGTGGAGTTTCTCATCCCATCAAAAGTCATGTGTACTTGTCTAAGTCTTCCAGAATCCAACCCACAACCGACGCCAACCTTGACGCTGCGGGATCTCGACGTCGGCCCTGAGCGTGATTTGAGCCCTGAGTCCTGCTTTCTTTCATGTTGAAGCACCATGTCTCTGGCAGCTGCTAGCATTCAAAATATCGAGATAACCCGCACGGACGCCGTCAATCGAATGGATTCGAGTAGACCAGGAACGGCCCAGGAACCTGAGATTGGCAAGGCAGACGACAAACGACTACGGCAGGAGCTCGCATACTTCTCATCGTCTTGTGAGTGCTCGAACATGCTTTTGCGATGACGCGAAGCTGAGCAAGGGACGGACAGTTTTCGCCCCAGAAGTAGCCCATGCCCGCAAGGAATTCTTGACGATCGTTCTTCGAGCGATTGGTTTGACTCTGCTCTTGATGTGGACATGTCTTCCAGCGTAAATACAGCCCTATACAGCCCAGAGAGCGCATGACGAAGCTGAACTCACCATACGTAATACGCAGGTACTGGGGAGCACTCGCATTCTCCTCTTCATTGACGAACAACCTCACTGTATGGTTTATCGACCGCGACCAGTCGCGCATAGGTCATGCTCTCTGGAACGATATCGCCAACAACACCAATCCAGGCCCTCAGCTTGGCTGGGTGGCTGTTGACGCTCAATCTGCAGGTTCCGACGACGATATCATGGCTGCAGTGGTGAACCAGCAGACGTGGCTGGCCCTCGTTGGTAATGCCTATTTCCACCAGGTCACGAATCGATGTATTAACAATCACATTCAGTCGAAGCCAACGCGACACAGAGCCTGGCACTTGCCCGTCAACACGGCGACTCTACCTACGACCCAACTTCGGCTCTCACCCTCTACTACGCTCAGGTCCGCGATAGATTTATCCCCTTAGGGTCTAGGACTAACCCTTTTGAAGGCGCGCCAGGAAGTTGCTGCAGGCAACTATCTTATTCCACTTTCTACGAGTTTGCTTCAGCAATCTACTACTGCCTGGGCGACAACGTCAGCTCAACAATACCTTGCTGAAATCTACGCGAATGGTCAAGTCAACCAGACTGCGCTCCAGCTACTTGCCAAAGCACCACAAACTATATCACCTGGTATCAGCTGGAGGACCGTCAATCTTCGCCCTTACGAGTGAGTTTTTACGCTAGCGCAGAGGACAATAACACTGATCGTCATCATAGCGCTCCAGTTGCAACCGCCGTGATCCTTGTTGGGCAGATATTCTTGTGTATTTTTGCGTGAGTTTCCTTTGCAGTGCCATGCTACCCCTGCTGAACATCTAGCAGCTTCATAGTGGTATGTTTTCATTCTCTCGCAGGTCGTCTGCACAAACCCTCATCACTCAGCATAGGCTATGGCAAACGCCTCTGCCCGAGCTCTGATTCAAAAACAGCTCCGCCTCCGCTCTTACCTCGCTCTTCGTTTCGCCGTCCCTCTGCTCGCATATATCCCAATGAGTCTCACATATGCGCTAGTCAGTATAGCTTTTCAGCTGCCCACCAATGCTAGGTCAGTTTCACCGACGCACATCAGCTTGCACTGTGTTGGACCAGCTTATCAACGTTCCTTGCACAGATACTCTGCCGTTGGCGGATTTTTCCTGTTCTGGATGTATGTCTATATGGGCATGGCGGCGCTTGGACTGGCTCTCGAGTCGATGATCACGTTGCTCACTCCAAAGTTTACGCCATTCTTCCTGTTTTCCTTGGTCAGTAGTTTTTACGACCGGATGAGTGCACTATGCGTAGGAGTTGATACAAACGGGGCTTCGTAGATCATCGTGAATATCTCGAGCGCTGCCCTTCCAGACGCACTGCAACCGTCGTTCTACTCCCTCAGCGTTGCTTTCCCCGTCTGGTATGAGTTCGGCCGTATCATGTCAACTCACCTGCTTACCCTTATCCGCACAGGAACCTGTAAGTACGCGAGCTCCGCATAGAGAAGCTTGCTCACATTGTCTATCACTAATCTGCTATCAGTTCACAAGCTATGCGCACCATCGTCTTTAACACCCAGTCGTATCTTGCGCAAAACGCTGGTGTTCTGATAGGCTGGTCGTTGATGTCGAGCATGACGCTCATTGGCTTTACGTGGTACTTCCGTCGATGCGAGATCATTGCTGCTCTGAGAAATGAGCCTCAAGAACGCGACGGAGAGGGATCCAAGGAGAAGAACTGATGCGTTCACCTCAGTCTCGACGTCTCAATCTCAAACTAGTTGTACTCTCGATGGGAATTGCAAGTGGCAAAAGCGTGTTGCAATGATGAAAGACTTTATGCTGTGTGGTATGTATGATACAACAAGAGCGGGGGGAAGACAAGTACATAATACATCCAAGCCATTAATCCTACACTGATGTTACCCTCCGCTTTGAACTTTGCTACCCGGGCTCAAAATTATTTCCTCGCGCCCGAGCCTCCAAAACCGAGAGCTTCCTTGCCCGCCACCGCCGACTCCTTATCGCCTGTCGCGACACCATACACCACATTCGCCGCTCCATCAGCGACGTTGAACAGGCGCTCTTTCACACCCTGAGCACTCGCGCCTTGACTTGCGCTGGTAGGCTGTCCCTTTCTGACGGGTTGCGAGCTGGCATCAGTGCCAGCCCCTCCTGGGACGTTCGCCCAACCGTCATCTAAGATAAACGTCACACATGGATGAGCAACACTGCAAACTAGACACCGAGGAAAGACAAGTCGGACGGCGGTTCCGATACTCACCCTTGTTGGAGTCTTCGCTCAGAGGATCTATATGACTTGACTCGATAATTCCGGGGCGACCCTCAACGACACCTGCGGTTTGGTTCAGGCTCCGCTGAGCCTCTTTGTGCCCCTGGAAGTTGGCTCCTGCACCGGCGCCCCTCTCTTCCGTCGTAGGGTCTGTGGCCTATACACAACACCCCCTCAGTACATGATAGAGATGAAGGTATATAATAAAACGCACAAAGTTGGAAGCGAGGGGGTCAGCATGCATGCTGTGCGACGTGGGGTTTGCGACACCGGGATGGATGTCCACACCCCTGTTCCCGCCAATGGAGAGATCTCTCTCGTTGAGTGCCATATTTCGCTCGGTTGGTTGTTAGATAGTAATAAATTGCAGTATGTGGTAGTGAGTTTCTGTGTTTGTTGAGAGTCCGTAAGCTGGTCTTATAGGTTCGCCCGAATGTAAATGACGCAGTGGAACGTCACTCGTCTGAGGTTTTGGTGTACGACGTCATAGGTGGACACTTCATAGGGAGCACTCCTCACCAGTCTCTTCGATTCCATGTCTACGCATGCTAGGCCAAGGATGAGCTGTCTGGTTTCCTAGTATCATCAATATTACACAAACTGAAACCGTTCTGTGCAAGGTGGATGTCGGTTAGTACCGTTCAGGCACGGCTGTCGCTCGTAACGGAAAAGTCCTGGTCGGAACGACGAGCGCATCACTGCAGATTTCGTTGCACACGACCAACCTCAGACGAAGCCCTCCAGCGAGAACTAGGGAGACCTGAGAGAATTCGCTGCATTTAAATGCGTCGTGATCTTCCTGTCAGTTGTCGTCCTTGTGACACTCCGCGGGAAAGAATCAATCAAAATATGGGACCTGTTTTTCGCGACTCTTTCCGACTCGGCAGATATTAAAATGTGGGTCTTGTATGTTGTCAAAGTCTATCCCTGTGTATGAGCTACCACCATCCTCCCGCAGCAACCGCCAAGTAGCCTGAGTCTAAATTACTCGCATAATGAAACTCATTTTCTCTGACGACTTCGTCCGTCATACGACGATCACGGATGAGAACGGCCAGGTGCTCTACAAAGTGACCACCCCGTTCGAATCAATATGGGCTCAGAGGATGTCAACGATATGGAAGGCGACTCGTCCTGCGTACGACAGATTCGCAGGTAGCAGCGGAGGCCGCCATAATCGAGACGCAGGTCCTGAGATGCTAGAAAACGACGGATTCAAGCGGCTTGCCGAAATTGAGTGGCATAAAATAGCTCCCTCACGCCTTCGCTGGTTTGGGGGAGCTGCTGGAAGTGGCCTCAGTGTAGGAGAAGTTGACGCCAGTGATTTTATACCCCCCAGGGGCATACTTCGTCGGTAAGGGTTAATGGATGCCTGAGGAGTAATTCGTTCACTGACCGAGCTATACCTTTCTGCCCAGTGAACGTGTCTTCACCGCTCCTGATGGTGGTACATACCGTTGGGATCTTGGCATGCTTGTTTGCACGGTAGGTGACATTCCACGCGACCGTATGCCAACTGATACTGATGCTTACCATGCTGTCTTGCAGCTATATCGCGAGGACGGCAGATCCTCAAAAATACCCATTGCAAGATACCACAGGCGCAAGATTTTTACTTTACCTTTCATCAATACTTCCGATAAGGGATACCTGGAAATAAGTATGCCCCGATTCCGAGCACCGAGAGAGGACAAGTCCTTTTTCTCCGACAGCTTTTCAGAATTTGGGTCGTCGACGTCAAACTCCTCGAATTTTGAGGTCCAGATTGAGGCGCAAGATGCAGAGGTGGATGCCGGAATGTTGGACCTATTGATCTTCACTTATGTCTACGTCGAGAAGCTGAGAAAGGATAGGGAGCAGGCCATAGATAAGAGGGATCTCTTGGCAATGGCAGGGGTAGTGAAGTCGTAGACTGAGAGCCGCATAGTAGGCACTGCACGGCACGATAGTCTTGTGAGATACGGGATAAGTGTGTGCTTCCTTTATTACACAACAATGCCATTGTAACAAGCACCCCGTTTATGGTCAAAGGATAGTGAGTAGAGCGCGAAATCGAGCGATCCATGTTGATTGTCCTCGTACAGCAGATATCGACAAGGTTTACCATGCAGTTTGATTCTTGAAATATTTCTGTTGTGCCTCCCGGCTGAGAATGTGGACTGCAAAGTTTCCTGCATCTACCATCGCCCAGCCATAGTGTCCCCTTCGCTTGGAATTCGGAGGGAGAGTTACAGGTGGGTCCATCTTGAGGAGCTACATGCGCTATGAGCGCGCGCGCATAGATACTAGAAAGGGCCAGACGCACAGTTTTCCGCACCAGTCGCACAACAGCTTCTAACGATCCTCGGTTTTCAGTACCCTCCTTGACCTTCAGACAAGTTTTGGGCGTTATTGGGGAGTGACACCTGACACGAAAGCAAGACAAACCTGAGCAGTAACAATCCAGTCCCAAACGCCCCCATTCTCTTCCAAAAAGCCCTCCCCCGAGTCCGTCCGACCGCGCTGTCGACGGCCTTTGGGTATTGCCTTTGGTAGCGGTGGTCCTGGGGGGATCACAGCCGGTTGCTTTACTTCCAGAGTCGAGGGTTCGAGGAAGGGAGATTCAAGCAGCTTGGCATAAAGCTGCTTTATTGGCTCGGGGACATTGGAAGGGAGCTCATGGGATTTGGGTTGGAGATGCGGAGGAAGGTGTCGAACTGGCTCTGGGTCAACGAACCATGGTTGATGGTTCACCGTGGACAGAAAACGCCTGCACGGGAGTGCAGTAATAGGAAATGTTGTTCGTGTAACGAACGCGAAGCTTGCTCGCTGTGCTTGACAGCGGAGAGCTTGCATGGCTGGACGGGGAACGGAGCACTTGAGCCAATCAGGGCTCAACACAAAATGCGCAATAATGATCGAGACAAAAGCGGAAAGTGTCGGTATTCGGAGTATGCCGAACATGACAGGTGTCTTGTGATTTTCGTGTACAAAGTGCATTCGTGACCTTTCAAGCCAACACTAGTAACTTACTCCCGCAGAATCCGGGGAACAACCTGCCCATAAGGATGGGTGTACGAGCTAGCGTCGTGGTATGCGTAACTTCATTTCTACTTGGTAACGTTGACTGGACTTTCCTCGTCCCTTCTACGTGGTCTAAGAGTTTTCTAATTTATTATAGGGTCTCTGTTCACGCATTGGATTGCGGATTCGTTGACGCTCTGGAAGTCACCCGTGACAGATGAGCATCTATGGACGGCAGCCTTGTATTATTCAATACTGACCAAGGGGCCCGTACAAATACTGTACGTCCTCTCGGCCATCATCGTGCTTGGTGGAACAACCATCTTCTGGAGTTTCCATGACGGTGAGGCCGGGAATCTGATGTTCGATGGCGGGAGTATATGTAAGTGTCATTTACCGTGTGTTCGGACATGCGGATCTAATGCATCCCTCTCAGTCCTCTACGGTACAACCGTCATCATGTACATGTACTCTGTCATCCCGAGTACGTTCCGGTTTATTCGCTTCCCCTGCACACTGACGCTTAATTCGCTATACCAGACCTCCTAGACAAATTCTCATCCCTTCCACATCACCAAGCCAAAGATGTGTTTCCTCGCTCGCTCCGGTCAGCAACGCTTGACCTCGCATCGAATCACCTCGTATGCAGCGTAGCGCTCACAGGAGTACTCATTCTTCAAGCGGGCCGATGGTGGGCAGAGCTCTCGGACGGAGATGACGAAGGCTACCTAGAGGAGGGTGCCGAGGACAGTGAAGCTGGCGAAGACCACCGGCCGTCCCAGGCCCCAATATCCACAGACACGTCACAACCGGATCAGTAGTGTCATTCGCGATGACTGCGGCGGCGCACTTAAGCTGTGTTGTCTCCAGCCAACCCACAAACTTGTGTATATCCCCATCTTCTGGGATCAGTTTTTCCTCACGATCATCACGATTTACGCTGCTTTCTTGATATCTTCGCCATACCTCCTTTGCTACTAGTGTCCATCTGTGTGCTATTTCATGGCAGGACAAACCAGTGCGGCCGGTCAGCTACTACCGTAGCGTATTTTGTTACCTTTCGATGAATCGTCGATGATACCCATTCTTCGCGCGGAAAGCTCACGAGTCAAAAACTAAGGAGGGCTCTGTATATTATGTCTAGTTTAAGTGAATCTAAGACGGGTTCTGATGGTAACTACTCCTGCACGATGTCCTCTTTGCGTGGTTTCGAGTCTTTGATTTCTCTGCCCTGACCGATGATGTTTTGAGCTTCATCGTCGACTTCAATACCTAAAGAAGAGTAATTAGGAATGCCTTCGACGAACCCATGCAATACACTCACCAAGTCCCTCCTCCCTGACTAATCCCAACACATGCTCAAGCTCGACGAACCCATCCTTGTCCACGTCCAGTTTCTGAATAACAGCCTGTCCAACCTCGTCATCCGGTTTGTGCTTGATCACAGCGAGTGCTTTCTCCAGATCTTGCACTGAGATGCGGCCCTGGGCGTCTGCGGAGATCATCTGTAGAGAGCTGCCGACGCGGGAGTCGTATTCTGACAGCTGAGAGTCGATCTTGGTAAGCATTGAGCGGATGCGCTTAGTGAGCGCGCCAGAAGGCGACTTCGGGTCCTTTAAAGTAGCACACTAGATCAGCTAGTGATGGTATGGAGACAAGACTGGCATACCTCTTCGGCTTGCAGGTTCTCTTCCATGAGTGTACGGAGTTCGTCACGTTCCTTGAGAACGCTGGACTTGGCGGACATGATAGACAGGGCTTCTCCAAGTTCCTTGAGCTGCTCGGTGGTCATACGAGCATTCTCCTCTTCGATTACGGGGTGCAGCTAAGATGACGTGAATCAGCTCGTCCCATATCAAAACTAGCCTCTTTCGATGCTTACTTCAGAGTCAGGCAGAAGTGACTGGGCAGTACGTGCTTCCAGTTCGTCGGCCTCGCGTTTGGCACGTCGAGCATCTTCCTCCTTCTGCTCCTGCTCCTGTTCGTCTTCAATGAGCTCTTCTTGTTGCTGCAAGACTTCGAGCTTCTGCTTGTAGCTTGCGTTGTCCGAGTCAACTTCGAGTTCCGCTTCGTTGAGCTGTAGGACACGCATATCAGTCCAAAAAAACAATACCCAAAACAAAACAATCCGTTATTTACCAAGTTGTCAGGCAGACCACTCAGAACGCTCTCCAGGCTCTGAATAACAGCAGTCTTTCCATCCTCGTCCTCACCAGCTTTCCTATCAAAGTGGAATGCCCTTCCGAGGATAAGGAGGACGCCAGAGACTCTGTTGTGCAGATGCAGCTGAATCCACGTCGACAGTTCATCTCGTAGTCTCGCAGGAGATACCCCTCCGGTACGAATGCCCCTGGACTGGCACGCAGCCTGCAGCTCCGAGGTGGAAAGTTCATCGACGCCCTCTGCGTAAATAGCCTGATCGTCCCTCCGCAAGTTCATAAGCCTCGAACGGATTGCTCCTCGGAGGAAGTTATCCGTGCCGAACGCGTTGATACCCATATATCTACACATGGACACAAGTTGGGGCCGGGAGAGATTGTCTAGTGTCAAATCGTCGTCGAAGAGCTTGGCCACGCTGATGATGTCTGCCGCAGATGGGGACTCGCCAGTCGAGCGGACTTTGCGGAAGAACTCTTTGAATGCGTCCGTGCCGACTATGTGGGCGTTGGCTTTGAGACCTGATTCACGGAGAGTTTCTTGGAGAAACTTGGCCATTTCCAGTCTGACCCGGAGGAGTTTGCGCTGCTTCTCTTCCTGCACAACATGAGGTTTACTAAGCCGAGTTTGTGGCGTAAACGGGTATTACTCACGGCAGCGAACTTGTCCTCGAATGTCGAAGGAAGCATGTTAGGGAACAACTTCAAGGCGACTGGGAGTAGAAGTTCCATGAAGGGTACGATAACAAAGACAGCAAACGGGACCAGTCTAAGCAGGTCCTGCGTCGTGCGCCTCAACTATATCGAAGGCCCAAAAGCATAAGTTCACCACCCTTTGCTCCTCGGTAAGCCGAGTGTACACACCTGCCTCCGTTCTCTTCGGGTCAAGCTCTCGCCATGCAAAATCTTCCACTGCAGCCTCCCCGAGATGCGGACTTCGGACACGAGCAACTTTGACCCGTGCCAGTAGTGCTGAGCCTCGTGCTTGACCTTTTTCCATGCGCGTGTCATGAGAGGAGCATCTGAGGTTCCATCCTTGGGCGCAGGTGGAGAAGGCTTCGGTTCTTGGGACGAGCCTACAGCCGCGCTGTTTGATTCATGTCTGACTAGGCCATATTGAACACTAACAGGAGCTTCCGCACGGCGCGCCAGGAGAAGTGCCGAGGAAGAGGAACGAAGGTGTGCGGAGTAAGAGGCAGGTCGGAGAGTTAGAGTGGAAATGTAATGAATGCGTTGTGGTGTGGATTGGAAGTGACGACTAGAACCCGACCGCAAGATGATCGCTTGTTGTGAGCGCGGTAGCCATACAGACATCGACGCTGAAAACTGAAGCTACGAAACAAAAGAGAAAGTTAATGTTCTAGCTGACGGAGTATTTGACCATAAAGTATTCGCGACTTGCGCACCACACTCGGCGCTCGGCAAAATTCTGTGCAAGCCGTGTTTGGTGATGTTTGTAGAAGGAACGGACATGGCTTCCACCCCGATCATCACACAGATTGCCAGTGGTACTTATGATCCTTCGAGTCCAGAGTATAAGAAGGCTCGCAGGCAATACATCAGAACCACGAAGAATCGTAGTCATGATGTAGATGCGACTTGGACACCATTCAGAGCTGCGGAGAAGAAGTACAAAGCACGTTTTCCCCCACCTGATCTCAGCGGCGTGCTGGACCTTACAGCACCTGCTCATGGGATCCCCTCGAATGATGAAGTGGCGAATGAGTACGTATCTAAATACATTGACGCAAATGGATCAAATGTTGCGACCGAACCCCCATTTTCCAAAGTCGCAAGTGGTGTTTTCACTGTACCCGCCGTACCAGGTATAACCCAGTCAGGATTAACTCGTTACATCTATTAATTTCCGATTCCAGGACTGGTGTTATTACCTTCGTTCGTGCCCCCAGATGATCAGAGGCAGCTGGTGCGATGGTCACTACGACAGCATGCTCGTCACCCAAACGAAACGAATCTAGATGCTCACTACATCCTCCCATCGGAGGGCTTGTGGAACGCACACCTAGAATCATCCACTGAAAGTTCCAAATGTGCTCTGGTCCATACTAGAGCGCCTTTGATTACTGAGACGTCACCGTCAACCGGCCCGCGCCAGCTCATCTCCAACGACGCCGCCTCTCCTGATAACTTCCATTCCCTGCAAACACTTCCTAAACCGCCTCCTGAGCCTTCGGCAACCCTATCTGAGTGTTCACCATCCGAGCTCCTGCCAAAACTACGCTGGGCAAACATTGGGTGGTCATATCACTGGGGAAGCAAGCAATATGATTTCTCCAAAGGAAAAGGCGAAATAGATTCTCGTGTTCGAGGTCTCTGCAAAAGTGCAGTCAGTTCCGTACCTTGGGAAAATGTATTCGGCCATGACGATCTTGAAGGTTGGGGCAACGATGACTGGAGGAGATGGCAGGACACATATGGCACGAAGCGTAACCCCGATCAAGCTCAATCTCGCCTGACTCTGTCTTTCATATAGAACCTGATGCTGGCATCGTCAATTTCTATCAGACGAAGGTGAGTGTACCCTTGATGCCATCGGACACCATGACTTGGCTTACCCCTGATCAAGGACACTCTCATGGCGCACGTTGATCGCTCAGAAGTCTGTGCGACTTCTCCCCTGGTTTCAATCTCGTGTGTCACATAGACGTTCCCTCATTTGCTCTGAGCGCTGAATATTTCCCCAGGCTGGGGAACGCTGCTATATTTCTCATTGGTGGACTCACTCGGGATACTGAGCCGATTCCCATACTTCTCCGGTCTGGGGATGTCGTGATCATGTCCGGACCCGCCTGTAGGCGCGCCTATCATGGTCTGTCTCACCACCGAACCGGTAATTAGATACTGATGCATCTTTCATTCAGGCGTCCCACGAATATTAGAAAACACCCTCCCTGAACATTTCTCGCAACCCCCTGAAGCTGATTGCGGCATCGCCGATTGGGAGCCTTATAAAGACTACATGCAGGCCACACGTATCAACATCAACGTGCGGCAGGTGTTCCCAAAAGGATTCGTTCCTGGAGCACATAACGCCACCTAAAACCAGCTTAACGAGAAGCGGTTTAGATCGTTTTACTTACTAGCTGACGCGTACAGTACTCGTGATCATCGATGTGAGCTATTGGGGTTGGCGATGTGCAGAGTTTGACAGAGAACATGGAACATGAGGAGTCATCGAGGCAGAAAGATTCGGAGAGAATGTAATTCCAATTGCCCGGATTGTAGGATAGCTCTATTGAATCTACATCGATCCGCTCACCGGGCGAGATTGGTTCGAAGCAACATTGTTTTTAGGACCTGATATTCCTTATGCATGCAGACCTCAGGGGCTGGTGCAGATGCTGCAAGCAGCCTAAATATTGGGGCTTAGGTGGGCCCAAGGACACCGCGTCATGTCACGCAAAGAAGCTCAGCCAGAGTAACAAGGAAGACAGACACATTACCGACGGTTCCTGAGCATCACTCCTTGATCAGGGTTTAAGCATCAATGAAGGACACGATGTTTGCACAAAAACTCACATTCACATGCCAAAGAAGTATATGTGTCAAAAACCCACACCAATGTGGTTCAAAGCTAAGGATATCTCTGGGGAAGAATGGAAGCCAAGATGACCAGTCAGTACTCTTCCTCGTACCTATCTTCCATCGTATCATAATACCTCCCAAATTCATCGCCGGGAGATATAGGCCTCCAATCACTCACAGATTCGACGCCTTCTGTGGGGGAGTGATGCCGCGAGGGGGTCGAAGGAAGATCGAAGTGATGGAGATAATCGTCCTTTTCCGAATCCGAAAACTCCTTGTCTACATCTGCATCTCCGTTAAGGATGCGAGCCAGCGCGCCCATGTTGACGCGCTTTGCACCCCGCTTCGCCTCGGCGCCAGCTATCTTTGGCTGTGTAGCGGGAGGTTCATCGTCCGGTGGATCTGCCCCCCAATTTAACTGGAACAAGGGCTGAAGTACCTCTATCTCTTGGTCGGTCCTCAGATATCCCTGCAGCTCGCCTTCGCCAAAGAGTTCTTCGTCGGCCACATCCTCCGACGTACTTCCTCCGCGGGAGGTTGCGAGAAGCTGCAGACGCGTCGGTGCGGTACGTCGGACAAGCTCGCCGGGTGGACAGGTCAGTATGTGTGTTAACAAAGATACTTCTGAGCCGACGGTTGTCGAAGTTAGCTGAGCCTGTTGGCGGGATGTGCTTGGCGAAGGTGATAGGGGGTCGAGGAGAAGCTGAAAAGCCTCATTAAAAGTCCCATGTTTGATCTTGCGCTTCTTCTTTGGCGGTTGCGTAGAATGTGCGCCTTCGGTATCACCGGCCGAGGTGAAACTGGACGTGTCCAAACTACTATTGTCGTCTGCATCGTCTTCGGTCCCAAAGCCACCAGGCTCCGACTCCAGCACCAATTTAATTTTCTGGTGGGTTTGCATGCGCTTCATCCATATCTCCTCCTGGAATTGGATGACATCTTTAATCCCCTTCGCGACGATAGCGCGCTTCGGGACTTTAGATCGCGCGGAAGAGCCACGGCCTTTACCCTTGTAAACAAACTGATCTAACCACGGAACTTCGCGAATCCATTCCTCAATTAGATCGTAGACAACCTTGTAGCGCGAGCTGACAACGCCTCCAGCGAGACCGAAACGGCTAGCCAGGCTGCGTGCGAGGTCACCCATATGTGGGAGCGGTGCTCGTGTCTCGGCTTCCAGGGCCAGGATGAAGAGCGCACATGCGGTTGGCGGTGTGGGAAGCTGCGTGAGCGGTAAAGGAGGCGTTTGATGACAGATGATTTCTGACAACGAGGTAGCTGTGCGAACGGCTGTTGGTAGAGACAGGGGCGTGAGGACGGTAACGAGATTCGAAGGCAGCTGGGAAGCGGTTGATGTTGACAAGGTTTCGGGATGTATGAGGGATTGAAGATGAGCCTGAAGGATGGGAAGATGGACTGCAGGGTCTGTGGAACTGAGCGTGAAGTCAAGAAGAGATACCACGGACTGAAAAGCGCGCGCGAGGGAAACCGGTGAGTCGTCAAGGAGGAAAGCAATGTCACGGAGGGAATCCGACTTGTGTGCCTCGCGTAGGGCGATGGCAATAGAGGCACCAGCAGTAAGTTTTGCTTTACGTCCCCACCTGTAGCCGCCCTTTGACATGGCTTGTGTGAATATGGCGTCCGCGCGTGGGGATAGACCGGGGCTGCTTAGCTTGGACAAAACGGAGTTGATGAAATGGCTCATAGCGATCTGAGCGGGCGTAAGAACATTGTTAGAAAGGCAAAGCGTAGTCAAAAGACAGACGGAAATTACTTTATTTTTTCTGTCCCGGGCTTCCTTGGTCTGGCCTGCAATATTCCAGCCATTCTTGTTGCGAATGCTGCTATGAGCTGATGTGGAAGGTAACCACGAGTTACCGGAATATGTGTTCGTGGTATCGGGGTTTTCGATGTGGGATGCGAGGATGTACTGAGCAGGGTCGGCTAAGGTCCCACACTGTGTGCATATGGAAGAACAGACTTCCTCATCCAAGACATATTCTCCCCCGCATTCGGGACAAGACATGAGGTGAATTTCGTGGAGAAAGCTGCCGCCGTGCTTGGGGTGACACGCCACACGAGGCAAGTGGGAAAACACGTGCATATCACGTGAATAGAGACCCCGAAAACTCCGTTCAAAATTAAAACGCTATACTTCTTCTCATGCTTCTTCTACTTCTGATCTTGGTTTGATCAACTTGCATCTCCACGTCTTTAGCGCTTGCTATCATGCTCATAGCCAATCGTTGGTAAGTTTCCCCCGCGCAAGGTCCTCGTTAACGCCTATATTTCTTTCGAAACTCCCTGCAGACCCGCGTAAATGCTTTTTGATATCCCTGCTTCCGGAATTGTGGTGCATTTGATATCATCTCCGATGTGATCAGGGTCTTCTGCCTGACGTTGAGTGTGAGTCGCCATCTTGGTGTCAGATTTTGTACGAAAGAGTTGCCTTGTGTCCCCAAAGCCGTTCAAAGCCGTTCGACCAAGATTGGGCCATGAATCTATTCCATTAAGAGCACCAGCCCTAATCTCCCATCTCTCTTCACTTAAATAGCGGCCACGCACTTTCGATTTTTTCTCTTGTGCCACCATGTCCCCCCCCGCAAGCGTCAATTTGGACTTTCAATCTAAGGGCTCTGCTGCCGTCAGGCGCAGGCTCTCCAGCGTCAGCGCTGGTAAGAAGCCAGTCGTCCACGCCTACTCCAGTCTCACAGTAAGTCATCAACAATAATACCGCATCGACATCCAAGGTGACGTTGATATTCTTCCTAGCCTATGTGGGCTGGTATTGCTGGCGCGGTAGTCAATGGAGGAAAATCCTTCGAGGTTGCGATATCCGTTCACGACTCTGTTTACAGCACCGATTTCGCATCTGCCGTTGTCCCATACAACTCGGCTGACCCCGCAAAGACCGCTGCGGAAATCGAGAACCACGTTCTTGAGACCATCAAGAAGTTCTCTCAGGAACACTTGTGCAAGTTCCTCGGTGCCGGTGTTACACTCGCTCTCTTGAAAGAGGTACAGGGAATCTAACTTTCGATCTGATCGCTGCGTTCTCACCCTCCTCTGTAGTCCCCGAATCTTTGCACCCGCTTGTGGATTGAAGCTGATATCGTCCCCATCGTGTTCAACATTAAGCCATTCCACACTGACTCCCTCACTCGTCCAAACGTCAAACACCGTATTTCTTCCACCACTGGTTCTTATGTCCCCTCTGGTGCCGAGACTCCTACTGTCTATGTCGACGCCTCTCCCCTTTTGGATCAGAACAATATTCAGTCTGGTGTAGCCACCAAGTTGCCTATTCCTCGCACGCTTGACGAGCAAGCCGACTCCGCGGCTCGGAAGTGTATTATGTATTTCGGTCCCAACAACAACCCCCGGTTGAGCATTGGTCCCCGCAACCAGGTCACCGTGGATGCCGCCGGAAAAATCCACTTGATCGACGACCTCGAAGTTTACCAGAACTCCGTCAGCAAAGGTACTTGGAGCGCGGTTAACAAGCTTGCCGATGAACTCCGCGAGAAAAAGATTAAAATTGGTTTCTTCTCTTCCACCCCTCAAGGAGGTGAGCGATCCAAAATTGGTTCATGTCTACATTTTCTGATCGGATATTTTTGGTCGGCCTATGTAGGAGGAGTTGCTCTTGTGAGTTGAGTTTCATATAACCATGTTTTCAACACCGCTCACCCACACTTGGACAGATGCGTCATGCGCTTATCAGATTCTTGACCGCCTTGGACGTGGACGCCGCATGGTACGTAACCTCCTCCCTCTTCACTGTCGCCACTTCTCCACAGTGTGACTTGCATTACGGCTTTCATTTTTCCCCACTCCGATGCTAAACTGATGCTCCTCAATGACGTATAGGTATGTGCCTAATCCGTCGCCGAGCGTCTTCCGCACGACCAAGAACAACCACAACATCCTGCAAGGTGTTGCGGCCCCCGATCTGCGTCTTACTCAAGAAGCCAAGGATCAGTTTGACGCCTGGATCTTGAAAAACGGCTTGAGGTGGACTGCTGAGGGTGGACCTCTTGCCCCTGGTGGCGTTGATGTTGCATTCATTGGTATGTTCTTTATCCCTGGGCGTTGGCACACCAATCCTCACGCCGGTTATAGATGACCCACAAATGCCCGGTCTGATTCCTCTCATCAAGAAAGTTCGACCTGAACTTCCCATCGTATACCGGTCACACATTGAAATTCGCAGCGATCTCGTTCACCAAAAAGGATCTCCTCAGGAAGAGGTCTGGGAATACCTCTGGAAAAACATTCAGCTCGCCGACTTGTTCATCAGTCACCCTGTCAACAAGTTCGTCCCGAGTGATGTGCCCACCGAGAAGTTGGCCCTTCTCGGTGCTGCTACTGACATGTATGTGGTCCACTCTCCTCTGCGGTTACCTATCCTCATCATTTTCACTCTGTAGGCTTGATGGTCTGAACAAGCACCTCAACCCATGGGACTCTCAGTTCTACATGGGCGAGTTCCGCAACCTCTGTGCCAAGGAGAAGATGCACGCCCTTCAATGGCCTGCCCGTGACTACGTTGTCCAAGTTGCTCGCTTCGATCCTTCGAAGGGTATTCCCAACGTCATCGACTCTTACGCCCGCCTCCGTAAACTGCTCAAGAAGAGCGGCAAGGTCTCTGAAGAGGAGACGCCTCAGCTCTTGATCTGCGGTCACGGTGCAGTCGATGACCCGGATGCAAGCATCATTTATGACCAAGTTATCAACTTGATCGCTTCAGATGACTACAAGCAGTACTCCAAGGACATCGTGGTCATGAGGTTGCCACCCAGTGACCAGCGTAAGCCTTCGTTCCTCGCTCTCATCATGCGTTGATTGACTCAAGGTTTTTATTAGTCTTGAACGCACTCATGGCAAACGCCAAGATCGCTCTGCAACTCTCCCTGCGTGAAGGTTTCGAAGTCAAAGTTTCGGAGGCGCTCCATGCTGGCATCCCTGTCGTTGCCTCTCGCACTGGCGGTATTCCACTCCAGATCGAGCACGGCAAGTCCGGATATCTCACCGAAGTCGGCGATAACGACGCTGTCGCCAAGTGTCTCTTCGATCTCCTCACCAATGAGGCGTTGTACTCAGAGATGAGCGCCTACGCGGCCACTCACGTCTCCGATGAGGTCGGCACTATCGGCAACGCCGCGGCGTGGCTTTACCTCGCTGTCATGTACAGCCGTGGTGTCAAGATCCAACCCCAGGGAGCGTGGCTCAATGATATGCTCAGGGAGGAGACTGGTGAGCCTTACGTCGAGGGCGAGCCGAAGCTACCTCGTGGTGGTCTGAAGATGCAAGGGTAAATCGGTCAGGCTCCTCGATCAAATTAGCCCCTGTTGTATGTTCTCGTATAGTTCGTGTTGTACGCTTTCGTCTTGTAAAGTTCTTCGAATGATGTAGACCTAGAGCAGAACTCGCTGTATACCGCTACTTCTGTATACCTGTAATCTCTAGGCTGCGTGCCCTGTTGTAATCATAGAAGCAGTTTTGCGTTTTGCTTTTGGTACTGCTTATGCTGTGTGATTTGTGTGTGATCGGTGATATGCGGTGGCCGTGCTCTTTGGCCAATTTAAAGTACTACCTGAGTACCTCTGGCGTCACGAAATTTCAAAGAAAGGTTCTTTGTCTTCTTGCTGTACCAAGTCTTCCAGTCACCCTTGAGAACTTCACCAGACTACACTCTCGGCTCAGAATGGAAGTAGACATGCAGTCCCCGTCTTTCCGCACAGCTCGTTCGATGGGTTACACGACGAAGAGATCCCGTTCTCCTGGGTCACCTAGCCAGGAGCGGCAAGCTGTATGTTCTCAGTTCCCGATCACAGAGTCCCGTCATCTAAGGTTCTACATGGCGCAGAAACGTCTTTCTCTTGCCATCGGCGAAGGGCACTTTGCCCGCCGCTCACCGTCCGTGGTGTCTGATGCTATGGCCAGCGACTGTCATCTCCCCAAACAAGACGATTGGGTAAGACAGGCCAGAGAACTTACGATCGAGAGTCCACTGACAGTCGGCTACCCGCCTGTCGTGGACGGTGGCGCCACTCAGAGCAGGTCTGATGAACACATGGTCGGTCCTCACTCGAGTCGAGCTCTCGAGACTATCACGGCACTAACGTTATTCTACTGAAGGCGATAGATCACGAGGATACGCTACGCCCCCATTCCCAACTGTCCATGTCAAGATTCCTGCAATCTCGAAGCCACCTTCCTTCCATACATATCACGACAACATCAAACAGTCTCCACGCTTTGTCACCACAACCCTCAGCGGCGCCTTTCAGTGTGCTTACTGCTTCTCCTTCATCAATGACTGAAGTGCCATCACCGTCATCTTCGATACCGGCAATGGATACCAATGCCCATGCTCCAGCAATTTTTCTGTTTCCTGCCACCCCGTCAGATACACCATCTCCTCAGCATAATTTTGGCTCGGATATCGATCATGCTAACAGCCAAGCTCGAATAGAAGGAGTCTCGAAGACCGAAGCCCCCACATCGTCTGGGAAAAAGCATAGGGTTACGATGGGACCACGCGCGGATTGCATCAAGTGTAAAATGGGCGTTAAAGGGCATTGGATGCACTTTGACTAAGCTACTTCGGACTGCTCTGGCCGGGGCTATGGCCACTGATATCCCTAACAGACTTCCCAGTCGCTGTGGCATTGCTATGCATCGTACTACATTTATTGCATGATCGTAATACTAATTAGCGATTTGTACATTGAAATGGAAATCGAATCGTTCCATGGGCTTGGATTGTCGGGGTTAAGTTCTCGGCGTGTCCAGCAACGTATCTCTTGGGTGCATACCTTCAACGTTGTTCATCTTGGACCTAGTAGGAGGCAATTAGCCCCTGAGTTGCAAAGGCTTTTGAATTCAACAGCCCATAACAAACGGATTTGGGTTGGCGCGGAATACCGAAATTTTGTGACGGTGTAGAGGAGATATCCAGCGATGTCCACGACTCTTCCATTATTCTGGAACCTATCTTCCGCCTCAAAAAAGGATCGCGTCGACGCATCTGTCAAGCTCATAAGCTCTCTTGAGCAATTCCAAGCCCACCATGTCCCACAAACAAAATCAGACGGCTCCGACAATGAGGATGGGGACGGACTGGACTCCCTGAACTCTCAGGACGTTTCTTACTCAATACGTCGGCTCGTAAGAGGCCTTGCGAGTCCCAGAGAGAGCAGTAGACTCGGGTTCAGTGTTGCGCTGACAGAAGTAGGTTATTACCAATACACACTGATTGATGAAACTCATCCTCCCCAAGCTACTCTCTCGGATAGACACCGTGACATGTCCGCAGGTCACTGCTCTCATCATTGATTCCACAAAGAAGCTGGGATCTATGAGTGGTCAAGAAGAGCGAGATGTTCTGTTTGCACGACTTTTCGGCCTCACTGCAGTGGTGCAATCGGGTCTCCTTGTCCGTCAAAAACCGCTGCCCAGCTCGACGTCTTCAAATACTCCGGTTTCGAGCCTAGATAGCTACACGGATATCCTCACTTACCTTTTGGAAATTGGCGAGGCAAAGTCATGGCTACGGGAAAGCGCTTGGTGGACGATTGGATTGGCAATTGACACTATTCAAGCTTCCTCAGTGTCCTGGAAGGTGGACGCGCTAAAGTCAACAATCGAGGCAGTCTATTCCAACGAAAAGGAGAGCTTCTGGACGCCGGAGAAGATTGCCATGGCTCTCAAGCTGCAGCCCCTGTCGCCAAATCATGATTGGGCGAAGACTTTTGGGCCTGTCTTCAAGGGTCACAATCTCTTTACGTCGAACAATCTTTTGCCTCTGGGTCGGATATTAAAGGTCGGATATTGCGGCCTTGCGTGTGCTTTGCGAGAGACACTCACGCATCACGCACTGTCCAGGAATCTGCAGTGGATGACGAGGACTCCTCAAATGCGAGCACTGGATCATGGAAACCACAGCTTCACTTCGCATGGGACATCATATTTGATCGGCTCCTTCCCCTACCGGACTCGAATCAGCCCTCACAAGGCTCTTTTAGAGAGTTCTTCCGGATAGTCGTTGACGGTAGTTACTTTGATGTTTACACCGCGTATTGGTCTCATGTCTGAGACAGAGTCCTTGTTCTCATCTTCGTCATCCCCCGAGCGTAAGTACTGGGGATTCCAAGTATTCAAGAAAGCGCTATCCCGCGTCAGCGTTACGGAGCTGCCTATGCTCTTCACAAAAAATCTTATGCGTTCCTGGATCAATCACCTTTCGAATAAAGATCGCTATCTACACAAAATTTCGCTCGATGTGGTAAGTTAAGTCAACTATTCTTTGGTCTTTGAGGCTTACGACTGCTTCCCGCAGGCGAAACATATCCAATCCCTTGTTCAAAAAACTCCAGAACTTGGTTTCCCATTGATTCTCCAACTTACCGGTGTCAATGGTAGCGGGCAGTTTGACAAGTTAACGCGGACCAAGACCGTGGAGTCCATACTGACGGTAATGGACAGCGCCGGCATCGAGAGCTACATCCTTTCATCGCTCGACCAAGTGAGCTCCCCGAAGGACACAGAGGAGTACGCCCCTGTTCTCGCCACTCCCAAGTGTACGTTCCTGACATGTAGCACGCCAGGGATTCTTCTGCTATCACCTCTCGCCGAAACTGGATTGCAGACCAGTTTGCTGCGCTCATTCGCAACGGATCTATCCCAAAAAGTGACGACTGGATACAAATCATCCTAGAGTGGTACACCGTCAACGGGCTTTTTGACATACGCAAAAAGTCTGAGTCCAGCGCAATCCATGCAGTATGTCGCTCATTCTGCTAAACAGCCAACTCTTATGCCTCATATCACATACTAGTTGCGAGCTATTCCTTCACCTGCCTTCGCAGAAGATACGCAGTTGCATTGCCGCACGAGATTACTCGGCTGTCTCGCAGATCTTATCACTCAACAGACGGTTGTGAAGCAAGGTCTGCCTTCGTAAAACCTCCCCAGAGCTGGTTTACTCATATAAACACAGGCGACCAAACTCGCAAGGAGACAGCCGTTGCATCCGATGGGGAATTTTGGATATCAAAAGTGCTTGCTACCATTGCCCAGCTGGACAAGGATAGCAAACACGTCAACGCACTGGTGGATGTTGACGAAGAAGCCCAAGCTCTCTTCGCCAAGACCCAGAAACTTATCGGCCAACTTAGAAAAGTGCGTATATTCGTTAGTTTCGGTAACAAGGTCTAACTGCGAGCGATACAAGACTGCAGGTGATAAGAAGGAGGTCGCAAGAGGTTTTGAATTGGTCTTGTCGTCGCTTTTGCTCCAATGCCGCTGTGGGGAGGACGACAGCACTGAAAACCTTGAGGTATGGCCACTGAGTCTCGACGTTGTGTCCCGCTGACAATGGACTTCAGACATGCCTCAGTGCCGCCTCGAAAATGTTCTCCAGTGAGAAAATACCGAAAAAGTCCAAGAAGGCGAAGAGCGAGCCGTCGAGCGACGAACCAGAGCCAATAGATGTCCTGGTGGACGTGATCATAGGGTTCCTGGAGAATGCCAGCCCGTTCACGCGATCCGTCGCCAACGAATCCTTCTCCAACATCTCGAGTGCTGTTCAGGGGAGTACCGTGGATCTAATCCTCAGAGTAAGTATTCGTCTCATGATAAGAGGCGCACGACTAAAATAATTCGTTAGCAATTGGAGAGGCGAGATCCAAATGACTTGGTTGATGACGAGGATGAAGGTGGGGAGAGCGGAAGCGACGAGAACGAAGAGGAAGATGAGGAGAGCTCATCGGAAGAGGGGTCTGGACCGGACGGTGACTCCGATGACTCCGATGAGGAGGCTGCCGAAGAAGTGCGCAAGAAGATTGAGGATGCTTTGAAAGCGAGTGGGGTGGACGGTGGGGAAGACAACACAGAAGGAGATTCAGAGCCAGAGCTCATGGACGACGAGCAAATGATGGCGATTGACGAGCATCTGGCAGAAATCTTCCGCTCGAGAACGAACGAACGAAGATCTAAGAAAGGTTCGTACGTAGTTTCTTATGTCTGATCGTGTTATACTTAGTCGTTTTAGATGTCGATGTTCAACGAGAAGCTACCCACTTCAAGAACAGAGTCCTCGATCTCGTCGATATCTTCGCCAAGAAAGAGCCTCGAAGTCCTCTCAACATTCGACTTGTCCTTCCCCTGCTAGAGCTGGCGACCAAGAGTGGAATGGACGAGCGCCAACTGTCCGATAAAGCAAGCGGTATCCTCAAGAGTCGACTCTCAAAATCGAAGGAAGTTCCCAGCGCTACTACTCGCGACGAGGTTGAGACCATTCTCCGAGAAGTGCATCAGCGAGCACAGAGATCACACTCATCTGATGGACTGACCGTGCTCAGTCAAAGCAGTCTGTACTTGTGCAGGGTCTTGATAAGCCTGGACGAGGAAGATGCGGTGGTCGGCGTCTATCAAGATTCTCTCGGCGATTACATGACGAGAAAAGCGTCGCAGCTCGCCTTCAACTTCTTCCAAGACTGGGCGCGTCGTTTCCCTGCCCTAGGGTGGAAGCTTCGAGACAGGATCCTGGAATTATCTTCCAAGGCGGTCAACTTGTACAGGAGATGCCAGGCTTTCCAACTTCTGCACGTTATTTTGAACCAGCCTCTCGAGGTAGGCATGCTTTGCAGATACTGCTGTCAATTTTTTCTAACCTGTTGCAGGATGATCAGCCCGCAGCAGTATCCTCATTCCAGAAGGCTCTGCAAAAAGCCATACTTGACCTCGTCAACTCAGCCATTGACGAAAAGCTTAGCCTTTCACCCAGCCAAGTAAAGGACGTGCTCAAGGTCGTGCTTCTCTGCATGCGCCAGACCCGGAAAGCGAATCAATCAATGAACACAGAAGCGTGGGATTCAGCCGCTTGGCAAACGCTTCGTAGCAGGTTGTCCTCCAGCGATCGATTCAAGTCTTCCCCCTCAGTGTTGACTATATGCCGTCAAGTGGAAACCGCCGCCGCCCAATCTAATCATGAGCCTCGGAGTACAGACAATGGGAAGCGCAAAGCGGATGAGGCAGCTGATGCTGATCCATCGAAAAAATCACATCGGAAAAAGCAGAAGAAAAGTAAAATGTAGTAGGTACGGTTTAGTGTGGAGTCTGTTTTCCTGTGAGGTGCTGTGACTGTGAGGTTCAACGTGCTTGGGAAGTGACGGAAACTTCGAGACTTGGTATACGAATGGTTGCTGGCGGGCGTTTGAGAGCTTTGCAAACATTCAGTTGTCCAGTATGATATGCACCCTTATTCATGCGAGCCGGCTCCGAATGTGCCGCTGCTCTGCATCAGCATGAAGGACAGCAGACAACGGAGGTGCAAGGAGTGAGAAGAAAGGGGATGTCAGTCATAGCTTGACCGTAACACGGATTCTATCTTGGTACGGAGGGTATGTAATGCTGCAACGTTCTGAGGATCTGCAAGGCATTGATCGAGAAGCTGTGCGCATCTACGCGCTCTGAAAGATGCATGCTTAATCAAAGCGATGAGAAAATTGGCGGAACCCACCACGAACCTGTTGACTCGGCTGCGTGATTCGATGGATGCTCGACATGATTCGGAGCGTTCTGTGGCTACATTTAGTATGTGCTCCGGGATACCTGCCAGTCGAGCACACTCCACCCCAAATGACTCTTCAGCAAAGCCACGGGTTAGACGGTAGAGGAAGGTTACGTCTCTTCTTCCATCAATGCGGGTATCTGACGTGTAGCCCATGTGCAAGTTCTGAACATCATCCGGAAACCGTCGTTCCAAATCAATGGCGACGAGGGGATAATGCGTGATGAACAACGTCTTGCACTTGATGTTTTCCACGAGGTGATGAAGGACTGCATCCGCTATTGCCATCTATATGGCTACAGTTTCAGCGAATTTTCCGTGTCAGATCCAGGGACACTCACCCCGTCAGCTGTCGAAGTTCCTCTGCCAAGCTCATCTAGGATGACAAGACTCTTTGGGGTTGCTGTTTTCAAGATCTCGTTCGTCTCCGTCATTTCAACCATAAAGGTTGACCGGCCGCGCGCCAGTTCGTCAGACGCTACTCCAGTCATGAGCTGACAGGCTAAATAGTCTGATTGATGACCTACCACCCATCCTGGTAATGATTCCATCACACATCCCTATCCTGGCAGCTTTCGCGGGGACATAAGACCCAACTTGGGCCATGATGGCAATGAGAGCCAGCATTCGGACAGCGGAGCTTTTGCCACCCATGTTGGGACCAGTTATGATGACGTTTCGGGGAGACTCGCCGCCTATAGACACAGTATTCGGAACGAATGGGTCCGATCTCAACGCTTCAACCATAGGGTGACGACCATCTACAATGTCAAGAACATTCTTGTCCGTGAACACGGGTCGCACGTAACCATCCTGGAGAGCAACGTGAGCGAGGCTAAGGAGACAATCAGCTATTGCCAGCTTGTTGACAGCATCTCGCAGCACGGAGTAGTGAGATTGAATAATTTCCTCCAAGAAGGAGCTGTATGCCTTGGTCGCTTCTGCAGCAAGGGACTCCTTGTACCGTGCACGCTCCTGGATTAGTTTCTTCACTTCGGGGGTGTGATATCGCCTTAAGTATTTCGTACTGGGATAAAGTATGAATATAGCGATGACCGGTTGGAAAAGCTACGGCAGTTACCTTGAGACCAATTCCCAGCTGACCGGAACTTCTCGATTTTCGGATTTCTTTATTTCCACAAGATACTAGGGCCCAGTTAGCAGTGCGCACGTCATGACACGACGATCAAGTACCTCGATCCCAAGCACATTGGTCCATTGAATAGATGGCTTTCGAAGGATTTTACGGACTGCGGATTTCGTCAGCACCTTAGCTGCATCAGGGTGCGAACAGACATTACTCCGTTTCAGCTCCTCTGTCAGCTCAGTCTCGACAGTTTGAATCATCTGAGTATATCAGACAATAAGAAACCAATAACATTGAACCGAACTTACCAATTCATGATGCACAAGCGCAGGGAACCGCTCAGGATCGGTCCAGAGAGACTCCTTCTTCCCTTCAGCTGCATCCTTCAAAGAGACGACGCCCAGGTATTTCTGTATCGGTGACTTGAGTTTTGGCGTGGAAACAAATATCTCATTCAATAGTTTGGAGCGGAAGCCGCCAAGGGGTTCCTCCTCAATACCATCGAAGGCTGTGGCAACTCTATTGAATGCAGGAAGAAGGATGGCGAGTTCCTGAGGGGAACACTGCTCTGATCATTTGACCCAACATTTCTTCCAACTACGGTACCGGAGAGCTCACCTTGCCGTACTGAATCCGACATAACCCTTTCGCAAGATCGGGGAGCTTCTTCAGGGCCTGCCGAAGGGCAACAAGTTTTTCCGAAGAACTGGTAACTACCTCCTCGACTGCATCTATCCTATCTTGGAGAGCTCTACGAAGCCGAACGCTCAGTTTCAATAGTGCGGATATAAACCAGTGACTGACCGTTGATCGGTGAGCGGTCGACCTATCCAACTCTTCAACAACCTTGCGCCAAATTTGGTCACGGTGCGATCAAGAATCCACATCAGTGACCCTCTGGTGGTGTAGTCCGTCTGGTTTTGGTAAACCTCCCTGTAGACAACAAGTCAGTCCCTGAGCATGACTGAGATTAAGGAACAGACAAATTCGTCAGCGTATTGGCGTTGAGAAGCATATGCATTCTATTCGTGAACTTGGTGAAAAACCTGGCACCCAGGAAAGCGTCCGCGATGCTAAACGCCGAAAGGTACTTAATAACGTGTGCCAGGGCGATCACGACCTGCTGGGGGAGGTTTGCAATAACTCCGAGTATGCCATCTATATAAAGTTGGTAACAAGTTCCTAGATCAGTGGTCAACATACCCATCTTGAAATCGTCGGATCCCGCTTTTGTCTTGTCAGAGTAGAAATTTGTCACAAAATCAAATGCTTCAGTGTACTCCATGGCACCCCTGTAACGTTCGACGCGTGTTCTCTGACCGCTCGTCGCAGACCTTCAAAGAAAATTTAGCCTTATTTAGCGGAGAATAACGCAATTATTTTACCCGATGAAGTGTTTCAGGACTTTTTCTGTCAATTTACTTAGCCCAGGTTCAGGAAGCACCAGTTCGGCTGGTCGTGTGTGTACAAGACGGGTCTATAAGTTAATCAGTAATGTGTCTCCGATGACCGGTGAAGCAAACCTCAAGCTCAGAACGCAGGACGGTGTCTACGACGTTCCGTGTGAAAAAAAGGAAAGAAGAGGGGATATTGTGATCTGACCATCAAATTCATCCCAGACAACATCACCCGTGCTTGGGGTAATCACGATCATGCCTATCGAAACGTGGTCTTCGGAGCTATCTCCCCCCTTGGAGACTTCCGTAAAGCAAACCAGTGGCGGAGCAGCATGTTTCTCAGTGTCATCAACAGATTCGAGTTCGTCGACATAACTGCAAATGTTCAGTCACCGGGAAAAAAAGTAGGACGCCAGCCATCAGCTTACGTCGTAGCTGTGTAAAGGTGTGTTAGCTTCCTTTCGAAGAGCGTGTTTCTATTTTCGCTGGCTTTCTTGAGCGCTGCTGTCTCGATCTGCTCAACGATTCCAACCTTGTACCCTTGTGAGAGAAGCCTAAACTCCGTGCATGAGATACGTTTGATACCTTAAGGACAGAACACATACTTTTTGAGATGCACGTCACGTCGATGGACAGGAATGGATGCGGTTAGCAGGTTGCGACGAGGGTATGCGACTATGCCAAGTTCTCGGCTAGCAATCTGTTATGCTAATTAGCAACATCTACCACGCTATTTGTAAAAAACGCACTGAGGCACTATCTTCGTAGAAGTAGAATTTGTAGCCAGATTCAATCATTAGGACCACTCCGGGGTTGTCCTTGATGAATTTTAAGGACTTTGCAATGAAACATGCTATCACGAGGGCCACTCCATAACAGGTCAGTGAGACTTACCTGTAGTTCTGCAGGTGTATACGACTGGCCACTAGGCCCGGGTTCTCCCTCTGCTTTCTTCTTTCCTTTTGCTGAAGAAGTGGACCGCGCTTTACCCTTTTCCTTGCTGGACTTGTGCGAAAACATTTCCGTGAGCTCCTTGAATGCCACATCCGACTGGTCGGAATCCCCAGCGTCATCCTGTTCGTCGCGCGGCTCATCATTGTCTAACTGAGACTCTTGCTCTTGCGCACGCCTGTGACGCGCAAATGGGTTGTTTTCCCCGAACAGCACGCGTTTGAATTCTTCGTGACGCCTCTTCTTCTGGTCTTCCGTGACAGGAAGCGTTGCACCTTCCGCGTGCGACTTCTGAGTGTTATCAAAGCGCCACTGATCTGTGATTGCATTGCTCTGTTTGACTTTGAGCTTCTTGATTGGTGGTTGTTCGTCTATTTCCGAGTCATCAAGCGTCAAATCAATCGTGGTGCTCTGAGTCTCCGAGCCATGTGGACGTTTCTTCGTCGGCGAGGACTTCTGTGAGAAGAATGAAGATATACGGGGCTGTGCTTGAGGGTCTGTGTGCTCTCCGGGGGCCTTTCTGCTCATGATGGGAGTCGGCGAGGTCGCTTGGAGGAGTACTTTACTGTGTTGTCCAGTCTGAGCTCTTCCGTCACTGACCACACGTGATGTCAATACGTGCTTTTATGGTCACGTGTTTGTGATTTTTCGTGTCTTCCCTTTGAGCCGCAGAGTAGTACCCTCAGAGTCCAGATGTATTGTCGGAAAGCACTGTGCGGGGCTCGTCCCAATCTTCTGTTTCATGCATCAGGACGTCTCATCTGGACTCGAACCGCAGCGTCTAGCTTCCGATACTATGCGACAACATCTCAAGACGGGCCTGTAGTCTCGGAAACAAATCGTAGGTGGACAAGTCGACCTGCTATTCAGGGCACTCATCAAGGATTGGCAGGTGCCGAGACCACACTGAAGCGTTTTTGGAAAACGGTCGGGATTGACACTAGAACCGATGGTATTGCTGTCACTTTGGACAAGCGCGCCTTGAAGACGCCGTCAGGTAACACTCTCTTGCTACCCGAGAACAAGCGTCTGGTGGCCACACTCATTGCCAACGAGTGGGAAAACCAGGAAACTCTGCTTAAGCCCCATGCTCTTCCAATGGTACGCTGTCTGCCCTAATTTCAGGATAACTGTACACAACCGATGCAGACGTCGGTCGCGTCCAGGGCAATCGACGCCCTTGGTGAAGACAAAACGCGCGCAGAGGTTCAAGAAGCCTTGTTAAATTACCTGGACACGGACACCATTTGGTAGGGTGATATCAACTGCCGTCGCATTGTGCTTACACCATTAGCAGTTTTCAACACGATGATCCCGAACAGCTAGTAAAGCTGCAAGAGCAACATTGGGACTCGCTTCTCGAGTGGGCGAGGACTACGTTCGACATTGAGATACATGTCCACCGATCAGTCCTATTTCATTCGCAGCCTGAGCGAACCAGACAGATACTTGGCGATGTCCTTGCGAAGATGGACCCTTGGGAGATGGCCGGTATGTTATGTAGTCCAGTTGATGAACTAGTTGATGACCTCCCCATTTTGCAGCGATGGAACGTGCGGTTTATGTTACAAAATCCTTTATAATTTCTCTCGCCCTCGTAAAGCGGCATCTGACGGTAGAACAAGCTGCTCTTGCCGCCCAAGTCGAGGTTGCAAGTCAGATAGAGAGATGGGGGGAAGTCGAAGACTGTGAGTAAAGATCATCTTTAGGCGCAAGGCAATTTGCCATTCTGTCGTCAGCTCGGTCACGCTTTCTGTTGTTACAAATCTTACTGACTAGCTGCTCTTTCACAGCCCATGATGTCGACTATCATGACGTTCGCAGGCAATTAGGAAGCGCTGCCTGCTTAGCCACTAATATGCCTTAGAATGTGACCACGAAAAATTTTATTCTCCCAACATCATCACTCTATCGATTGGCTCTGTACAGCATTATCCCTCATCACTGCACCGAGCTCAATGACCGTCCGTACTCATCGCTCACAGATGTTCATGTCAAGTCGGGCTCCGAATTGTGGATCCCATGCGAACACATTCTTTGACATGTGTACATACCCTCATTTTGATATCTCGAACCTTGTCACAGATCTCTGCCTTGTGGTCAGTATTTTCCCCGCAAATTCGACCTTGTTCCCGCCTTCATTCCTGAAAGTGTTCGCCGCTCTGATTGTATAAAATCGGAGAGCTTCGTCGAACTGGCGGCTGTAGATTTCATCCGGTCGAATATTCACACTGCTTTTTGAAGCAGGCGTTTAGATGGTGATGCGCCGCACGGCTGTGTGAACCCCAAACATGCCCCGCAGCGAAGAAGTATAATCCCCACTTGTTCGTTTCCGACAGGTCAGATTTTGAGAACTCCATGAGGCACGAATTTCTGCTGCAACAGATCTGGTCGCTGATGCAAGCACCGACAATTCAGTACTTCATCTTAAGTTTTCGCGTTTCGACGGACCAAGACTGCACCCTTGATGCATAATACGTTGACATTGCTTGGAATGCAAGAGTGAATTCGTTGCATGTTTGCGCTAGAAGCTGCGAGATTGGACGCTATGGATCCATGGATTCTATCTTCCGAAGCCCCTATAGCTTCTCAATAATGTCCGGACCGCCAAAGCGCGGCGATGTGGTTCACCGATTGATGGCACCACCAGCTTCCAGGCGCAACGTCATACTATGCCCATCATAAAGTTCCGGGAGCGTGGACAGATTGTACCCCGTAGACAAGAAAGTGGGTGCAGAGCCTTCAGCTTCTTTGTAGAGGCATGTCCAGAGAGGTTGCCGGTAGCGCGATACTGGGAACGTAGCTGGGAATCGTTGATGTATGAGTAGCAACGCACATTCTCAGGGATATAACCATGACTCAGCTACCGGGACTCTAAAACGAGTTCATGTCAATGAACTCACAGTGCCGATCTGCGCAAGATCTTCTTGATGAAGATAAGTTGACGCACTGTTGTCATTTACCCGCAGAGCGGTATGTAGAGAACTTGCTTGTAGACCACATACGAATGCATGTGACTGCAGTGTGCCGCTAATGCCAGCGATGCAGCGCTTGCAGTCAGTCTTCGAAGTGTCAAAAATAATGCAAATACCAGTGTTCTGGGTCTGCGCTGTAAGCCTCGACGAACTTCTGTGAGAAGGACTGTGCCGAGGACTGCAAGTTGCGCTTAGCGAGAACGGCTTCCGCCAGAGGTGCCGAAGCTATATGTCCGCTGGTCGCATTTCTACCAACTCGAAATTGCCATGAGCATTAATGCTGCTGTACATGGTAGTCTAAGTACTTTTGCATCATGTCCCATCAGCAAACAAAAGCCCGTGGCAGTGCCGGGCTACTCTGAATCTCTTGGGACTCCCAGGAGAAGAGTTAGGACCCATAACGCAGGAAAGTTCGATCAAGTAGAATGCAAATGCATAAAATCTGTTGTGCGCACTGCGGGCCCCCTCAGACACATGTTCGGCGAAAACGAAGCAGCAGCCGAGCGCTGAGGACCAATCTGTCGACATGTTTGTACACTCAGGCTGTCAACAGCGATCATGGTCGGAGTAGGAAATCTCACTCGCTGATGCATCCTTCCTCGATACTCCCTGATTGCAACAACAGCCCCTACACGAGCTGTTATTGCGAGGAGAACGTTTATTTGCTCGTGAAACGATTTCTGACTTCACCCGGGATCAGTCAGAAGTGGGATGTTTTTACTGTCTTTATCTCCAATCCGACGAGAACGGTGACCCATACTATGAACTCCTGTCCGTAAGCTTAAAGCTGGAGCTTATTTTACAGGTAGCACTATGGAATCAGCGGGCGGCGTCTTCAAGATACTCAGCAGTAATCTGGGACTATCATGTCGTCTTGGTCGTGCGAGATCGCTCGCACCTGGTCGACCAATCGCTGAGTTGCTATCAGACCCGCAAGCAAGGCACTTGGATCTATGATCTCGATACTCATTTGCCAGTCCCATGCTACTGGAAAGGTACGTAAGGAATTTGTGATTGAGGTTTCCTAGCTGTTCCTTTCGCGAATTCATTCCGGATCTTGTCCAGAATATCTTGAGCAGACCTTCCCACTGGGTGCTGACGTACCAGTACGATATCGGAGGTGAGAAAATTCGATAGAGATATTCTGTTGGCTTCTCGGCAGCAAACTTTTATTTTCGCCAGCCTCTTTAGGGTTGTTCCTGGCGAAGAGTATCTCGATAACTTTGCATCGGATAGATCTCACATGGTGAGGCAGAGGCAATTCCCCTGAGACTCGCGATACTCCGCACCAAACTTATGAAGTCACAGGTATCTCTCCCAACCGAATCCCAGGAAGTCCGGTATCTTGCGAATCCCCCACCTTGGCCTCTTATCTGTGGACCCTTAGCGGCTGAACAAGGAGTCAAACACAACTTGATGACACATTTTGTTTCGATGGATGAAAATGGGAAGAGGTTCGGGAGCTTGATGGATTTTGATTGCTTTGTATCCTGGTGTGCTCTCCCGGAAAGAGGCAGTTAGAGCTCAGAAAGTCGGTGAGCATTGGTGCGGGACCTGCAGGGTTATAGCCCCTGTCAATGGTGTGACGTCTGTTGGTCGTGACAGTCACGCGTGAATCGGAAATTGTCCAACTCCAACAGCAACTAAGTTTGAGCCAAGTTCTGAGCTATTGCTACACTTTCTTGACCTGCTGCAGGAGCTGGAGCTACTCGCCCGTCGAAACAATCATGAATTTTGGGTCCTCGTCTTCCAGCGCAGGTCAGAATGGCCTCAAGACTTCAAGCAATGGCCTAACTTCCGACGTGTTCCATCAATCTGAAAAGTTATACGAGGATGACGGTCCAAACCAGTCTGCCGCACCTTCTCTTCCCGTGTCGAACGGATATTCGCAGTGAGTATTCCTGGCACGCGGACCGGGCGTCCTTAGTCCTGAGGGGCTTTGACGTCAATGTTTGAGCCACTAATGCATTGTATCCGGGGAGTTCATGAGTTTTGTCTTTCTTTGTAGTACACCTTACCAAATGCACAACGAGGAAATTGTCCACCACTTGTACAATGCAGGCTTTCAGACTGGTGTGAGTGCTTGTTTCTTGGCGTAAAATGCCCCTTGATCTGATGTCCCATTAGAATTATGCGGACACAATTCTTGTGAGTAGATCACCTGCTTAATCCATCGCGCAATGCGTCACCACTGCGTAACTAGCACATCCACCAAAACTCGTATCGGCTCCACGCGATAATCCTCTCCCGCTCGCCATTCCTGGTGCATCTTATGTCAACGTCGCTCCAGACAGGAGGCCAGCGCATAATATACGTGCAGCTAGATCATGAACCAGAGGTTACACAGGAGGTACGAACTCAGCTTTATTGATCATGTCTCCGTTCATTTCCGGCCACCGTGTGCGGGCACCTGCTGAGTAGAAGTCGACCGTGTCCATAAACGCCCGTCATCTAAATGCCGGTTGTTATTATTTCTTATCGTGTGCAATTGCCGCCCTCGGAGGCCGTATTGAACGGAGCCTTTGATCTGGCTGCTATGAGGTTTGACAGGCTGATTATTACATCTACAGGGTTTCGCCATAGGTATCACTCTGATGCGTGTCAGCAATCTCATATCGCTCATTACCGGCCTCTTTGTTAGCGCTGGGATACCTTTATTCGTCCGTTTCCATCAGTCTCATCCGGCCCGAAAATGCACGAGGCGTTCTTGCGGCTGGCTGCTTGCTTGGTGGTATGGAGGACCTGTGTGGATATGCATATGAAGCCTGCAGACGGTCCATCAGTGTGGAGACGATTACTGAATGGCTCGAATTCATTGACAGCATTCCTTTGTCATCGGACGGATCACTCACTCCCGAACAACCTCTGACACCCGTGTTTGGACAATATGCACGAAGGCTGCGAGAAGATGTCTTTCATTTCCTGGTGGTTGCTCTTCCCAACGCTTTGGAAGTATATTCTCCCGCAGTATCCGAATCTGGCTCGTCACAGGGCCATGCCGGTCGTGATACCTTGTTGCAGATATTTTCTCTCGTGCCCTTCGACATGTTCAAGGCGGCTGTGGAATCACCTACCTTCCAAATTGGTACGTATTTGCGATGCTCACGGTGTTCTGCCGTGCACACGACTTCTTTACCCATCATTATCCCAGGCTCCGATCAGTGTCGCTTTAAATTTGCAAAGGATGCTATAGAGTTGAGGAAGAGGGGCATTGCGCGAGGGCATGGAGCAGAAGAAACGGTAGTACTTGCGTTTGGTGGGGGTCATATGGGTGGAAGCGCGGTTCACGTCACTCGAAAGATGCGCAAGCGGCCGCTTTGGAAGGTAAACTCCTGAAGCGATCCTGGACTTGGCTTTTCTGGAAATTCATATTACGTGAAGTCACTCGTTGCAATTTTAGCTGCTTTGTTGCTCTTTTGCTGTTACACTCTGTTACATACATGCTGAGGTAGCTGTCGGAGGTCCGTGAAGACGCCCTGCAAGGTTGCTCCAAAAGACTATCTTCCCCGAGCGTTCAATGGCTGAAGTTTTCAAACTATTCTAGTTCCCCGGAAGGAAAGCATTCGGGAAGTGCCAGCATTAACCTTTTAGCTGTGCCGTTTGACATGATCGCCTCGAGCCTCGGATGTGATTCATGGTTGTGGCAATCAAACCTGACTGACCACCTTGCTTTCCGGAGGCTTTTAGGTGCTTTTCTAGATTCCCGTTTGCTCTATCTATGTGTCCCTCACTTCCTGAAGTGCGCCACGATCGATAAGGTATTTTCCCTCCGTGGTTCCGCGCCTCGAGATCACGAGAGCGTGAGGTTCACAAATGCCTCAGCCTTAGGAGAGGGAATGTTTTTCGTATATGAAGGCATGCATTTTCGATGAGGTCGTCAGCAAACCCACCTCACAATGTCCTCTTTCAAGTACGAGATCTACTTCACTGGCAAAGATGACCCCCGTGACGGGTGTATCGTTATTGGCGATGATGAGAGGCCAGTATTCTTCGAGTTTGAGACTGCCTACCTCTCCCCCACGACGCGCACCACGGTTCGTACCATACAGCTGCAGGGCTTGATGCGGTCCCGCTGATTGCCGTTGTACAGATTTGTAGCGACCAACGCCCTGTGGCTGCCTTCGACTGGGATATGAATGGCGGCGGCCTCGGTATGGCAACCATTGGCGACAGAGTATTCCCTATGGGGCACCTTGTCATGCCCGGTTCATGCTCCAAGTAATGCCAAGCTAACCCCAGATTTTTGGAGATAGCGCTGATCATTGTATTTCATTCAGCTCTCGACGTTTCCAATCTGCCGATGGCAGATTCTATGAATGGCGGCGGTCCTATCGCGAACCTAACTCTTATGAGGTATTTCCGATGCCATTCCCCTTCTGAAGGCGGTGATACTTATTATTGTCGACAATGCTCCCAGTTATATGCGGCTCCCAACACGCCGCCCATTGCAATGTATGGCAAATTCTCTCAGACGACGCCAATTGGCCCATCGCACGGAACTCTGGAGTATAACTTCACTGACGGGCTGTTTTTGCTCGAGTCGCTCCTCGCGCTCAATCTCAACCGCTGGCTGGATTGGAATAATTGAGAATTGGCGAGGAACACAACATACCAATTATTTATATCCCAGGGTTTGTATGATTACGGGTATCACCAGTGATGAACAGAATAAATGCAGAACCAACAGGAAAGCAGACAAACGCGAAAGCAGTAGTCAAAAGAAGGGAAGATATACATGTCATAAATCCAGCACTCAGGAATTTCTCATAGTCCCAAGCATGTGCTCCAATCTTTCTTCGACAGTCCAGTGCATATCGGCGTCAGAGTGGAACGAACTTGGGGCGGAGCGGTCAGGAGGGTGATTAGGAACAAAGTTGAATGAACCGGCGTCCATTCCTTGAGAAAGGCTTTCTATAAGGCGACCAATTTGCGTGGAAGAGCTATAAAAAACCTAGACGCAAGGCGTTGGCTTACAGCGTAACCTTGATAGAAGGGCAGAACTTACCTTGGTTTCAGGACGGTTCTTGCTCTGAGAGGTCTTTTTACGGGAAAGGAACGAAGAATTGCTTCCTTTTGATGTCGATCTGGCATGTTCCTTGACAAATATTTGCAAGCCGTCACCGTTCTCGCGCGTCGAATATTCCGACCCTAAGCTGGTCCTGTTGGCATACAGGGACTCGATGTCATCGTCTCGCAAGCCATTCACGATCGACCTAAATTGTTAATAATAAGGCATTGTTTCGTAATGAATTGTGCCAAGGCCATTACCAAATTGTTTCGCCGTTGGCCATTTCGACCACCTCCAATGCGGGTCCCTCTTGTGTGGCTGGGCCGTCACGACCGTGTTCCGTTCCCGCGTCGTCAACGACGGCACTTGTATGTTTGCTCTCACCGGAATACATGTCATATCTAATCAAATAAAGATTAAGACACGGTAGCAGCGGGGCAAAAATTACCCACAGAGATTCGTACGCGGAATTTGATTTCTCAGCCACAGCATTTGAGGTCGGCGCACGGAGAAGCGCCTCAGCCTGTGCCGCGATAGAGGTGGACGCGGTGGGGACAGGTGGGGATCGGTCTGTGGAAAACCGACGGCCACCGTTAAATTTGGGGGGTGGTGGGGTTGGTGCCCGATCTTGCACAGAACGAGCCGACTGGGCAGAAGTTGAGCTCCCCGAGCGACGGTGCCGTTTTGTTGATGGCTTGCGTGTCATCTGACTCAAGTCCACCTTGGAGGCTCGCAACTCCGAGGGAAAGATGAGTGTCCTGCGAATGACGGCGGAATTCTCAGGATTCTGACGGGTTTGGCTGGGCTCCCCTGGTTTCCGCACAGCAAGTTTTCTCACAGTCTTGTCGTCCGCGCCATTGACGGGGTCGTCATCGGTCGGATGGTTATCAGAAGGTGTAGCTGGACGGTTTCGGTCCATGATGTTACTCGGACGTGTAGCAGGTGTGGGAGACCTATTGCCAATTATGGAGGAGGAGGATCCTCCGGACATCCCCCAGCCTGTAGTTCGGGAAACGGATGTAGAGCGCGCGAGCAGATCGTTCAATGCGACCTGGTCGAGTCCGATTTTGTGAGCCGCCTCGAAGAGCTGTCTCACGGCAGCCGAATCAACATCGCTGCTTAGTGTTGCCGAAGCGTCGACGCTCGGGCGAGTGCTGGCCTCGGCCGAGGTATTTGGAACTGTAGTCGCGGTTGGGGTAGGGGACACAACGTTTCCGCGAGCGTGACCGTGATGCGAGGATGCGGTAGGCGAAGAAGTGGTTGGCGACGTTCGAGAATGTACGCTAGAATGGCTGTCTCCGGTATTGTCTGCTGTCCGAGGTTTTCGAAAGCGTGCCATTAACCCCTTGAGACCAGGGGTGGCCGCGGCAGGAGGACTCGAGTTCGGGGCTTTGAGTTTACCCAAATCTGTCGAGCTTCCAGGGCCGAATCTCAGAGGAAGGGTCGGTCTCCGGCTAAGAGATTGTGCGGGTGGAGGTGCAAGTGGAGCGGTGTGAGGTTGGATATCCATTGGGAAAGGAGTGATTTCTTCGCCCATCGGGGCGCTGGGTTTCACTCGCAGAGTGTTCCTCAACCGTCTCATTCGTTGAGTGATGTTGAGGGAAGCCTGCGGGTTGGTGGACTGAGGTGACATGGGCTGAGGTAACGGGATCGTCTCGACGCTGGTAGGCGCTGACAGAAGTCGTGGCTCGGATATCTGACTCGCGCTAATTTTCTTGCGCGAGACAGAGATGGTCGAAGCGTTGATATCCGAAAACTTTTGCCCCGAAGACGTCTTCATCAGAGCAGCAGTGGCTGCATCCACCTTGCGCTGGACTTCTTTGGCAAGCTCTGTTTGGTCTACCGGTGCCGCCGGAGGATTGCGCATAGATTGAGAGCGCTGAGGGAAGGGAGAGGGAGACAGTGTGGGAGGGAGTGACCGTACTTCAGCTGGATTTGGAGGTCCTTCTCCCTCTGTTTCCTGCGGAGACTCCAGGGGTAAAATTGCCTCCACAGTAGGCGAAACGGAAGTAGACGATGACTCTTGGTCCGAGGACTGCGGCACTATCAGATGAGAGTCATCGTTCCCAAAGCCCAAAGCACGTGCAAGATCTCGGTTTCTTCGGGTCGTGGGGGACACCTCGGGCTGCACGTTGTCCTCGACCTTGCTCTCCACATTGATAGTGGTTGCTGGGATACTGTCCATAACGGACTCCAAGAGAGCACTTGCCTTCGCACTGTTGTCCGGAGCGGGCGATCGTCGACCGATGGGAGCAGTTTGGGTCGGGGTCGGGCTTGCTACCTATACAACTGGTCAGTATCCGACCTAGTCACCATGAGAAGATTACCTACCCGGGACTCCCGACCGTTAGTGGAGTAGTTCGACTGAGAAGTCGAAGGTCTTCGCCTACGCAAAGAGTTGGCCCTCTCACGAGTGTCAGGAAGTGTAGCTTTATGAACCGCAGCCCCAACAAGCCTGTCCTGAATTGCGACGAAGTCAGACTTCGTAAGCCCGGCGTAGCGCCGGATGATGTCTTCGAAGTCGCAGTCATCCTGTGAGCTACCAGGTGTGGCAGAGCTCGACTTGTCGAGATCATGCCAAGCGGGCTGTGTGTCGTCAGCGCCGCCGCCGAAGAGGTCGAACGCTCCATGCTTTTTCTGGCTGGGGTCCCAGGAATGATAACTCGAGCCAGTCGATTCTAAGGAAGAACGAGAAGAATTGGCAATAGGTGATAAAGAAAGTTGTGAAACGCCATAGGAATAGTTAGAAGGAGATTTGAAGTGTTGCTTGGAGGAGCGAACAGTGGCAGCGTTAGAGTCAGAAGAAAGGAATGTGGAGGAGGCTGCGTTGCGGGATTGTGTAGGAGTTGGGGACCGGAAGGTGCGACTTCCAAAGGAGCCGAACTCGTAACTCGACAAACTGGAAGGAGCGCGTTGATCCGTTGGACCAGGACTGGCAGTTCTGTTCCACTTGGACGCAAAGGACGTTTGAGCGGGGCTGGGAGAATCGGGTGGCACTGGAGAGCGGAGGGTTCTGCTGGGCGATTTGGAATGATCCATGCTGGCTTGGAAGTCACTTTCTGTGCTCAGACTTCCACTCCTGCTGTGAGTTGATCTACTCTCGGGTTTGCTGTGGACCTTTTCGGGGCTTGCAGAAGGTCCGACATTCCACGTGACATTCGAAGGCGTACTGGGTCGAGGGGAAACAGCCATGGGCTGGAAGGCGGGGCCGGACAATGGAGACACTGGCCGGCGTCGGACAAAAACGGATGATGTAACCGAGCCTTCTTGCTCAGTACCACTAGTGCTGTCACGTTGGCTTGCATCAGGTGTACGTCTCCCGCTGTTGCTTCGCGACAAGTAGGTGTTTGTTTGAGGAGAAGTCGGACGAGGCGTGCTTCGGGATGCGTCGGATCCTCGCCTTAGCATTCCCGACGAGAATGAGGTCGTGGTCATCTGCCCGTTGAGGTTGGGAAGCATGGGCGACATAGCACGCGGCGTCGTGGAGTGTGAGCGGATATCATCAGAGTCAAATGCCGAATCGCGTGGCGTCATAGGACGGGGCATGCCCGGTATGTAGCCCGGCAGGCGAGGAGATGGTGACACCGTGCCGGGGCGACCGTATGGAGTGGGGGATAGGCGCTGAGTATCCGACTCGATTGTGATCTGCTTATCAGATGATATTGCTGTCCCTGCCTCATAGTGCGATGATCGAAGGTGAGTCTGTTGATTCTGTAGATCACGCGTAAGAACCCCATAAATGAGCAGAAGCTGTTAATCATGGCCTTACCGAGGTTCCTGAATCTGTGGTGTCATCGACGACGCGTGAGTGATCGGTGTCACTGTGGCGAGGAACTGGATGTGCAGTTCGCGGCATGACAATCTCGTCTTCTGCTTCTTCTTCGAACTCCTGGATAACCTGTGCTAGGGCTGCGGAAGCTCGCGTCGAGATGCGCGGACCGCCACTGTTGGTTTCCACATTGGGGTGCGGAGGCAAGTCTTCGTTGGAGGATACAAGGGAAGCTGTACGAGCTACGGGGGTCTTTTCATTGGGACTCGAGGGCACCGAAGAGGCAGGACCACTCCCTTCTGGAGTGGTAGGCCGCAGGCTCTCCGAGTAGCCCAAGGACGTCTCCTCTCTCAGACTTTGGCTAGATTCGGTTTGTGTGATCGACACAGCGCTTCGGTGACTCCCACTCCTCTGCGAGACAGTTCGAAGGTAACCATAGTCACGAAGACGTCCCGACGAAAACAAGTTGTTACTGTATCGCTTGGTGGACCGAGAACTGGGTGAACTGGGTGACGAGGTGATTGATGACGCGGGGTATGTTGTGGAGGTGGTGTTATTGGACAGGTGGGACGTGCGTTCAGGTGTGTAGTCGGACTCTACTCCAGTGTCCGTGGTATTGCCGCTTGTGTTGGGGTCATCCCGGGTTGCCCTACTAATGGTTGATGTAGCGTTCTTGGAACGGATGCGCCCGAGGGTCTCCAGAATCATGTCCTCCTCGGCCTCTGATATTTGGTTAGGCACTCCCTTCGCTCTCTGTTCAGCGAATCTGAGCCTGAGATGGTCTAGGGAGATTGGGTCGCCGGAGGAAGTGCGAAGGAGGGAGAAGCGGCGTGTTAGGCTGGGAACGACATGTACTGCCCTTAGAAAACGAGTTTGTGAAGGTAAGGCAAACAAGACAGACTCACTCTGGGAGGATGAGGGATGTGCGAAAGTTGCTAGCGGGAGGAAGTTCAGGGAGGAGATGGTGTTCGTCTTCAGAGGCAGGGGTGAAGGAGTTGTCGAGGAAGACTGGACTGGGCCTGGTGGAGTCGGACTTTTTGCTGTTATTGTGCAGGGTCGTTAGCGGAAGTAAGATCGATGTTTGGAAGTGGGTTTGGTTAGAATCACGAGATGAATGAGGCTGGTGATAGAGCACGAATTAGCGATTGAAGACGTACCGGAAACGATGCATATGAGCGCGCAGGTTCCCTCGTTTTGAACACGTTGGCTGGGACAGGCGAAAGAAGGGCGGCTCGGATTAGATCTCGAGCTTTGGAGGCCTTTGGAAGGGGAAATGACAGGCAACGTGGTGAACACGAGTTTGTGGTGTTTACGGAACAGATCAGGCAGCAAATCACAAACTATACGCCGTGAGTCTTTCGACTTGCTTGTAATGGCTCTACTGACCCAGCCTGCCCTGCTATCAAGGGTACGTAAATAAGCAGATAAGCTAGGTAGACGACCAACAACGAGTACAACGTTTGCGATGTCGAGCACAACGCCAGCGGCTCTCCTGCTGTTGAACCAACGTTGTTCAGGTCGGCACCGCATGCGAAAATACTCCCGCTTCTGGATGGCGACCCAGGCAATAACCGCTTCGCATCTTCATTCAAGTCTTGATCAGACTGGAAGACCAGTCTCCCCCCACGGGGGAAAACATATATAACGAATCCTTATATACCGTCCTCATGTTGAACATTTATATCCCAGAAATCCCAGAACTAGAAGCGCTTGCTAAACCGATGTCCATTCCTGTGGTACCAAGTATCTTCTAAGAGGCACAATAAGCCCCCCAGGGAACAAGTCCGGCGGTGTTGGCTCTTTGAATCTACCGCATTCGGCTGCGGACATCATTCCCTATCTCATTCCCCCTGTCTTCCATACAATCTGCTCATTCGCTGTCAAACTGCTCACCTTCCATGTAGGCTGCTATCTCCACCGCAGCAGTCGGCTCACGACTGTGCAGTACAGGGAGCAGGGCAGGAGGAGCGAGAGTGATAAGCAAAATATCGCAAAGAAACATACACACACGTTCTTTAAATCATACACCAGGTCCCGCACAATATACCGCTCCATGGCGCCCGTCTACCAAAATACACTTATTTCTTTTTACTTCTCCAAGCGGCTCCTTATTGTGTTTCACTCTATCGCTACAATCGGTCAAATAACCTGGCGGTTCCCGGGTATCCGGCGCAGTCCTCTCATATCATCATGTAGCATACCTGTGGTTCGTGCGGAAGTATTAGCATCCATCAGTTCCAGATCCCGCCGAAGAAGCCACTTATTGGACAGCGGGGGAAGACTGGATATGGCTTACTTCTTCGTGTACTCTTTCGCCGTAGCCAAGAACTTCGCTTTGTCCGTCTTCAACAGCTGCAACGAAAAGGAAAGGGTAAATCATAGACTCTCGCAAAGGGGAGATGGAACGTCATGAGAACTCACTGCCGCGACCTCGGGTTCATATGGGTCATCAGGACTTGGATTATTCAGCTTCTCTTGAATGACCGCAAGTACTACGGAATGACTTCATATTCATTTCCGATGACAAAGGAAGAGAAGAAAATTATTCGGACCCACCAGTTGACAGGGTCACGGAAGGCTTCCACTGAAAGATACGGAATCGAATCACACAGTAAAGGGAGCGAAGAAAGTTCGTCAGAGATCGCCATCAGACATCATACGGCCACCATCAAAGTCCAAGGAGTTCCGTGGGCTCACCTCATCACGAAGAATAGGCACACAGATGCTGCCCTCTTCGTTGATCCCAGGATGGTAGATTTTGGTCTGGAACATCACCTAGAAGCCCGCGGGGTAGGTCAGATACGTAATGCAGCGGGAGTGACAGGGAAAGTTTTAGAGAAAGGTGAAATCCGCAAGGGGGTCATCATCATGACTGGAAAGGTGGGACAATGTCACGGTGTACGGATCAATACAGAAGGCAACGTTTTAGGGTGCCCGGCACGCGTGAAGGACAGGGATGACGGGATGACAGGGGGACGACACTCACACTAGGTGCCTTGAACGGGAAATTGGTGGGTAATTCAAGCTTGAAGCGGAACGTCCCGTTCTTGTAAGGACTATCGGACTTTGTGGATGATGATCCCATCAATCAGACCGAGCACACGAGCAAGCAGGGGCGAGAACGACTAACCGCGCCCTTCACAGCACAGTTCCATACGAAAAGATTGTCGTCTTGGGGTTCAACAGAGATGCCCTATGTAAATAGGTCGGTGAGGGTTGTCATAACAAAGACCATCGACGGAGTACGTACATCAATGGGCTTGTCATTGATGTCTCTCAATTCCTACGACGGCTAGCATTCAATGTGACACTTTCGCCACAAGGAGAACAGGCGGCACCTTCTGAATTCGTCTGGGCGCAAATCAGTGGATCATAACGAACTCAATGCAAGACGCGTACCGTAGAGCGGTCATGATGGTCGTGGTACGCTTGGTCTTAGATGAAGCTGTAGATCGTGGTACTAAGTGTCTGGTTAAAGTGCACTAGTAGCCACCGCCATCATGATGCTCAGACAGGGTGACATAAGTCACGTGTTCGATTTAATCTTCCACTTTGAGTCAATGACTCCTGACATGGCTTTCAAATATTGACTGATCCACCATTATACCACCCATCTTACACTCTGCGATCTCGCATTCAAGAAATCCCCTACAGTACTACCATCTCCGTCGGCCTCACTCTGTTACTCTTGTATCACTTAGATAGGTCTCCCGCCACCGACCGCACGGTTGCTCCGCGCATCCTCGGTACAGGTGATGCACGTCCCAATAGAATGACTACGTTGGTTATGCGGATGCATAATGATGTTGTCAGATTACTTCGTGACCACCGGTGGCTTCCATTGTGGATCAGGTAGAAGAACTCGTTTGATAGGCGACTGTTCGCTATGGATGCTTCTTGAAGCCATCGGACTCTATGTTCTCCCCTTTCGGTCCTCGCTTCTTCAGTCGCAGTAAAGACCGCGTTCCTTCTCTTGGGAGGCAAAGAACACCCCATTTACGAGAGCGTTTTCCTTCATTGTTCGAGCTGATCCTGTCGCACTCTCCGATCCAGGTACGTGCCCATCTCAGTTCTCTGCTTAGGCCCGCCACATGGACCAAGGAGTAGGGCACCTGATGTCGCATGCGGTGTAGGACCGCTGTGACCCCATGAGAGGCTCACTTTGCATTTACTCCGGAGTATGGTAGACGGTAGACTGGACTGGTTGGTGAGTGTGCCATGGAACCTTGGAAGGCAGTCGCAGGCTGTTTCACGTCGTGGTTTGAACTCATTAATTGCACCTTGGGAATCACTCGTAGTCGGGTTCTGGGTGGAGAAGGAGATTGATATACGGGAAAATGTATCTTTCCGCGACGTACTTTTGATAGAGTATATCGGGATAAGACTAATAAGAGGCTTCAAGGAATTTATGGAAGACACATTTCGTCATGCTTGGACTTTTGGCTGGTACCTATATATACCAAACTCATTGTTGCACACTATGCAATACATAAGTGGCAAACTATCTGAAAGGCGTCGTATGGTCTTGGAGCGTTTAAAAGATTATTGATATCCTGCCCTTGCTCCCCATGTGATATTTGATTGACGCGTTCAAGGCGCGTTGTTATCACGTGACCTAAAATAACTTGCTCTGCAACATATCTCTAGCCGTAATAGATTCTCTATAGACAATCTCCACTAGCGCATTTCAGGACCAGGAAGTGTCATGGCAGCTGTGGCTTCTGCATCGCTGAACACTCCTGCGGAGCCGTCACGACCGTCGACGCCGAGCGCGACGACGAGCAGTCACCATCCATCCAAGAAGCGCAAAGTCGCAGCCACCGTCCCCGAATCATCCCCAGCACCTTCCGACGCCAATGCCAGTGCAGCAGCCAACGTCGTCCTCCCTGCTCGCAACGATTTCTTCTCCCGACCACGCCTCACCATCTCCCGCTTCCCAACATTCCCAGACACGCCCAATGTCACCTATCACTCCACCGAGCAACTTGCCATGAACAGAATCGGCTTCCGATATGTCCCAGCAGGCGTATGTCCACCTGGATCCGTGCTTCCCTGCCGTACTATTGAGAGTGCACCCCCAAGCTTCAGGGTCAGCTGGGAGGACCGCAGCTCTTTCGTCAAAGTCACCGCAGACGGCCTTGGACTGATGGGCGAACGGGGATTCCGCAGTGCACGCTGTAATGCACCTGTTAGGGAGGGCGCGTGGTATATGGAGATACGTATAGAGTGTGGTGGAGGCGATCGCCCACCTGATGCTCCAGATATCAATATGCGCGAAGGAAGTCACGTTCGTCTCGGCTGGGCGCGCCGCGAAGCACCGCTCAACGGGCCCGTTGGGCTAGACGGATACTCGTACGGATACAGGGACAAGTCAGGCGATAAAGTCACTTTGTCTCGACCGCGACCGTATGGTTGTGAATTCCGCACAGGGGATGTTATTGGGATGTATATCTACCTACCCCCACGACGAACGCCCGATCCTACAGACCCACACGACCCTGCACAGCTGAAACGCGAACGCATAGCCATCGAGTTCAAGGGCCAGGAGTACTTTGAAAGTCTCGAATATGCCCAGAGCAAAGAGATGATCAAGCTCATGGAGTTCTCCAACAAGGCATCAGCTACAACGTCCTTACCCTCTGCCCCACACAACAAGAAATCTGCAGCGGCCAAAAGTTTGCCGGAGCGCAAAGGCCCCGGGACGGATGCTCCCGTTCTGAGACCTCTTCCCGAATTAAAGGGCTCACATATCGCCTTCTTCGTAAACGGGCAATGTCAGAACATAGCATTCAGCGACCTGTACGATTACCTCCCACTACGAACAACACCCGCATCGCGAAAGAAGGACAAGGAGAACTCCAAGAAGCGCGCACGAGAAGGTGCACCGCGAGAACACAAGCAGAATCCTTTTGACGACGGGACGCTTGGGTATTACCCATTCATATCATTGTTCAACTACGCTCGCGTGAAGATCAATCCGGGCCCGAATTTCGAATTTCCACCACCTCCGGATATTGAAAGCGTACTTAGGGGTGCGCCTGACGAAGACATCAAGCCGTCTCCGGAAAAGATGTGGCGGCCAATCTGTGAACGCTACCCCGAGTATATGCAGGAGCAGTGGGATCTTGACGTTCGAGAGGAGGAGGAAGCCAAAGTCGAGGCTTCATTCAACATTGAAAAGGAGAAGGTCGACGCAGCGAAGAAGGCGCAGAAAGATCGACGGAGGCAGCAGAACGAGGCGAAGAAACGCACCAAGGAAGCAGAACTACGTTTAACTGCACCCCATACTGCCTCACCCCTTCGTGAATGGTCCACTGTACAGGACGAGCCTATGGCCACAAATGACGATAGCTTTGGTCCATCTGTGTCCTCGCTACTTGCGCAGACTTTGCAAGTCCCAGAAGACGTTGACCAGGCGCACTCTCCGGCACCAACCGCTACATCCAGTGTCGATTACCACCATATTCCTGAGACAGAGAGTGGGTACAACTCGGAAGCACTAGAGGGGGATGGAGAACTGGTCGAGCGAGAGGAAGAGGGTGAACACGAGGGAGACATGCAGGTAGAGGATGGGAGAGAGTCCAATTACCGTCTGGATGATCAGACTCGCCAAGACGACACACATGTAATGGACTTGGACCTGGAGGACTTACTGTGAAAGTATTTTCTTCACGCAGCTGGAAGTACATCTTGGCCCGCCACCACTTCACTTTTCCGAGGTCAGGTCTCCACGATCATTAAGAGGTATCAGGTGGAAATATTTACACAGAAATAAATGTAACAATAGCGATGATGCGTCGAAAAGTATAGGGAAAGGGACATGTTCATGAAGGGAAGGGCGTCCATCAGCAACACCCTAACACTATGCTCCCGCAATCCACTGGGGTGGTGGTGTCCGCACCTCATATCTACAAAGTAATCAGCACTCGTGGAGCCAGAGTAGACCGCAAAAACATACCCAACACTCTCACCCAAACCCTTCTCCTTCTCCACCCTAATATCGAACACCAACTCTCCAGTATTGGTGTCCCACCAGACCGCACACCAGTTTCGTCGGCCCATGATATACTTGTTCTTGGCACGCAGTGAACCGTTTGGTTCGTGTGTGAAGATCGGTATCTGTGGGGCGGGCGTAAGCATTGGTGGAATGGAAACTTGGAACGTGATCGTACCATGGTCTCGTCTGTCTCAGCGTGGTGCAAAGTTTTATGCGTCTTGGTAGCCAACGTCGATACCATCGTGATCACCCCATTCGGAGGGCTGAAGAATCAGTCTGTCAAGGCTTCGACTACATATAGAGCACTCATAGTCGACTCACGGTGTGTTAACGATCGCACTCGTCACGACATTGATCATGTAGCGGTAGTCAGTGGAAGGCGGTATTTCGATACTAGTAGCACGATTGTCTTTCCCTCCCTTATTTCGGACGAGAGTCTTCAGGACGCCGACAGCGGCACAATGGACGTCACCCGAGAGGAAAGTGATGCGGACGCGCTTCATTCTGGCGATGCCTTGAAGCTGTTGGATAAACCAATTTCGTTCTTTCTGGAGGATGGTCAGTGTCACATGGTTGATGGGAAACGATCCTGTCCGCACCTTATGAGATTTTGCCGTCCAGTGATCATTCTGGGAGGAACAATATAGTCGGCGATAATTCTTGGGAGTTGAAGTGCAGAACGTACCAGGTCATCGAGCAATTCTGCTTCTGAATTGAACTTGTTGACGAACCCACTCAAACCAAGCGAGCCGCTCCGTCCAAGAGCCGTCAAGGGATTCAACTTAGAATCAAGGGCGGTCTCCAGGAAGACCATGCGAGGGTAGGCGATGGGAATGCCTAGAAGGTAAACAGAGTTAGCCTACAAGTGAACACTCTTATTTGGGTGTTTGGAGTGTGTACCAAGTTGCACTACAATGTGCTCTACGTGAGCGGGCAGCTGGCCGATCGCATCATATACCTTTCGGTACTGTTCGTCACTGCAGACCTTGTCCTTTTTCCGTTCCGCCCTAAGAACGAGTCAGTCGAAGCCCAATGAAGGAATCGAAACAATAATCGACTTACCGACAGTCAAGCATAAAGATTCGCACATGCGGTCCCATGTACGACAGGAATGAATGGGAGGGTAATCCGACATAAGGTCCTGGGGCCCCGAGGACCAAGGATTTGAAGGGATGGTTACCTCCCCGGTCGTCCAGACCGTCAATACGTGCTGAAATCCAGAATATGAATGACGACGACACGAAAGTTAGAGAATGGCGCACGGTTGATGAAACACTGGAAAAGGAGGAAGAAGAAATATCCTCGAGAACCGATGCTATGAAGGTTCCAGACGCCGAGGATATAAGTGCAATGAGAGAGAACTTACGCTTGGAACACCGGAGAGGTCTGTAGGTCGTCCGGATCTGACACGCAAACCTGTCAGTGACATCCAGATGGGACGGAAAAGTGCTCACAGCTTCCAAACCCGTCGATCTTGATGCACTTGTCGTGAGCAGAAGTACATGACGCCGATATATAAACGTACCAGATCTGTCGTGGGACATGTGTCAGCAGGAGTGTATGAAATCAGTGAGGACGCTCCACAGACCATGGTCATCTATCATCGGATTTCGAGTCAAGCTAACGGTGCACTGACAATCGTTTTTTTGCACTTACCGCACATATTTAACATCGGTCTTATATGGTGTAAGTCAACTCGGTAAGGATTGCCTGCGAACCACTCACATTGAGCTATTCGCCCTCGCAAAGGCCCCATTCCTGAACGAGAAACAGTAATGGTTGAAGAAGAAACGGTCTATGCATAGTGCCATCTCGTTGGTCAGCGGGTAAGCCTTTTTCGCCGACGCTTTCGCCTGGGTCACCCAGTCTTGCATTTCTGGTTCCCGTGTTAACCTACAGTCCGTAAATGTTGAATTCGTGTTTAACACGCAGTCTGCGGTTAACTTACGAATCGCAATAGAGCTGGTCTCCTCCACCGACCAGCACATGGAAAGGCTCTTCTTTGTGCTTCTTAAGGAGGTCGAACCACATAGGATCATAGCCACTCCTGTATCCTGGTCCTCTGAAGTCATCCTGATTGACACCAGCGCTAAATCCATTGCACTGTAAGGCACATTTCCAAATTTTGATATGATAGGCGTGATGAGTGAGAAAAGTTGGCCACATCATAATTTAAGAGCACACGCACAGAATGGGCAGCCCAACGCATATTTTGATTAAAGGCTGGCACATAAAAGGACATCTGCATGCCGTTATTGATGCTATATTTGATGCACAACTCGTTCTTTCCAAGCTGTATCTGTATCGGGAACCGCCAGAAGGTGAACGTCCTGCTCATGATTAAGCCCAGTTCAGACACGGACAATCACTGGGTTTTAGCACGTACCCGCCATTCCCTGCGTAGACGTAGATCTCCTGGCCAGTAACGCGCTGAGTTTGGTCGTCTCTGACTTTACCCTTGAAATCCCCACGGTAGTTGGAGGCCCCCGGCTCCTGCATCACCGAGAGTGCGGACATTGCTATGGAGTGAGGATCGGCTGGGTGAGGTGCTAGGTCGAAAGACTGGCGAAAGCTTTCCACAGGGCTGGTCTGTGGTCTTTCTCGCTCCTCAGGGTCCCATTGGTAGGTGAGGATCGGATGAGGGTCATAATAGGAGGACGAATCAGCAGCTGCATAGATCAAGGGCATGGCATGAGGCAATCGCTATCACTGAGCGGGCACTTGACTCACTAACTATGAGCGCTGCACCGTGCCAGAGACCGTTCGAGTCGACAGTATCATAGCGCAGCAGAGGCCCAACCATGAACTGAAGGTATGGATCCATACGCGGTACCCGCTGTGACCGAGAACGCTCGGCGGCAGGTAGCTGGGCAATATATGCGGTGGAGGTCATAGAGTCGCTTCGCGAGACGGAAGCGGAGCCATCAAAGTAGGTTGGTTGCTCTGGCCTTGCATCGTTTCGATGAATGTAACCCGGGGCGTAGCTCTTCGGTGGCACAGGAGGCGGCGTGCCGGGCGTGGATGGGGATGGAGGGATCGCCGTAAACCCACCAACAAAGTTACCCTCTGGCAGTGGCCCAAACTCCTCGACTGGCACAAAGCTACCATCTGGGCCTCTGTGGCTCTGTGCGTAGTAGCGTGCATCCTGTGTAGATAATTCATGCGTCAGTCACTGTGCATGTTCGGAATGTGACAACAAGTCTGCTTGCTTTCTGAGCCCGTCGTTGAGCATGCCAGCCAGTGCTGTCCATATCCGCTTCCCTTCCAGTCTAACTCGGGTTATGAAGGTAAAGAGAAGGAACTGTTGATGCCGACAGTGGTGACACCGGTGATATTCGACATTTTACATCAGGCTGTGATTTAGCGCTGTGCAGTGCACATGTGCAAATTTAAGCGGTTAGTTCCTCGGCTATTTTGTAAAACTCGGGATCTAATCGCGATTGCTTGTTGGAAATATCAAGCACGATGGGGTCTAAGGGCTCCACAAAGATTGTGTCCATAAGTATGTATCAAATCTAGCAGTTCTGATGACATGTCAATCATCCATCATTCACTCGAACTTCAGCCAACATGCTCGACAACAGTCGTAACCAACTTCCCGTCCTTAACCATCGTCTTCAGCATCTCAGGCATGGCCTGCTCTTGGAAGACACCATCTTCCTCTCCTTCGACTGGCAAGCTCACGTTGATGGCACTGCACTTGGCCGTCGTGATCTCGACGTCAAGACACGCCTTCGAGAGATAAATTTGGCCAGAATCAGTGGAGTCTACCTGTATCGTCGGAGCAGCTCCTGTGATCTGAATTGCGAATGATGGTGATTTGGTAACGGAAACAGAGGATATTACGGATTCCACCAGGACGGACGTCTTTGTACAATTAACTGACGAAAACAAACATACTCAGCTCGCTCATCTAATGGATTTTGACTCGACTCACTGAGACTGACAGCGTTGACCTTACTCTTGATGATGACCGTTGTGTTCTTGCACCCGAATAAGTTAACAGTCTGGTTTAACTCAGCGTTGTTGACCTCCAGGGCAGGTTGGTCCTCCTGGTATTCCTACGTGTGGTGTTAGTACCAACAAGTTGAAAGCGATAAAAAGATTCACAATTATCCATTTGCTACCTTCCAGCGCAAACTTGGCAGGCTTTTTGCCCATTAGGGCCTGAGGTTTAGTGGGCTTCACGGGCTTCTTGCCTGCTACGGTCGAGGGGCTCAGTCTTCGGGCAGCGTCAATCGCAAAATGAGACCTACTTGTCGGGCTAGTGGTTGCTGGTACAACACTACCTGCACGCAGGGCGGGATTCTTGTGGGTCATCTCGCTCTTGTCTACTTTCCTCAAACCTTTGGTGACATCCGCACCGCGGTTTAAATCGGCGAACACGGCAGCGACACCACCTGCCGGCGGTGTTGCGGCAGGAGGTGCGCCGGCTGGTGGTGGTGGAGGTGGGGGCGGAGGTGGTGGAGCGGCATCGGAAGATGATCGTGCTTTGTACTCGGAAACAGGAATGCCCTTTATTACTGTCAGCGAGGAGGTCACTTGAAGAGAACGAAGACCGACACTGGCGTTCCAGACGAGACCTGTTGTGTGATTCTCCATGATATAGCGCTTCATTTCATCGATGATCGCGATGAAGGCGCGAACCCACTCGGTATGCCGTGCATCCCTAGGTCAGAAATTAGACACAGAGTGTATATGACCTCAGCGCCACACGTACTTGTCTTTAAACTCCTTGAGCACCCTATTTGAGTAGAACATAGTCGACTCCTTGATGTCATTGACGTATGGTCCCGGTTTAGGTTCCTAAATTACGATATTACCTCTAGAGTCCGCATAGATATAGCGGGACCACCTACCACAGCAACCCAGCCGACACACACTGCACCCTCAGCGACAACCGTGAGATGGTTGAACCACTCTCTCTCCTTTCTGTTAGCTTCCTTGGCACGAGTGACAGCTTCAATGGAAACCTGCAATGGAGTCAACAGCTCCCCAAAGGCCTTCTGATCTGGTTTCTTGCACGCAGCAGCCACAAGCAGGAGGCCACGCAATACGTCAAGCTCTTGAGCAAACAAGTTCACCTAATGGAGTCGTCGTCTAAGACGCAATCACAGATGGGAACACTGAATGCGTACTTGATCGATCAAGAACTGAGGAGCGAAAGCCTTCGTGAGCTCCAACAATGGCTTAAGCTTCCCATCAATCACGATTGAATCGAACGTCAGAACACTGGGAGGTGTTACAGGCTGGACTACGATTGCCGGCGGCGGAGGTGGCGGAGGTGGAGGCGGGGCAAGGGTAGTTGGCTGCGCCTCGGTGAAGCTTGTTACTGTACTGGTACTCTGCCTTTTCGAGTGCCCAGAGCGTTTGTTTTCCTCGATGTCCTCAAATCGTGAAGCAACTGCTTCCAAGCTGCAACCCAGCCGGATCAATATACACTCCCCGGAATTTCATTACGCTGCTTACCGCTTGATTATAGTCGCCAAAGAGTATAGTCCAGGGTTGGACGAAGACATGGTGGTCGTAGATTGAAGGGGTAATATGTGTCCAAGAACGAGATCGTGGAAGAGTTGACGCGTTCTCTAGTCGCGAGCTGCGCTCGGAAGTTGTTTCGAACGACCCACCGCCCTATAACTTGCGACCGGAGTGTTCCGTAATACTTATAGCGGCAACATCGCGACGTGGGATGGTGTGGGACTTGCATGCTTGGCGATAGCAAAGGGGATTTTTGCTTCACGATCAACAAGTTTGAACCGTTCATCATGTCTCAATTTCACAGGTCACTCAGTTGCTAGCTAATAGCTTGACGGTGACTCTGGAGAGGGAAAGTAGATACAACGCATATCACTCCCACCACTCCTCATCCGAAGCCTCTTCCTCGGCCTTCTTAGCTTTCTTCTTAGCTTTCTTTCGCCGCCGACGCTCCCTCTCGTTTTGCTTTGCTCGCTGAAGCTCACCCTTCGAGAGACCTGGATTGCAAATCTTGTCCAACTAACCACACGAAGATGCAGGGATGGCGACCAGTTGGCTTCCATTAGCACTTGTAACAAATAAATGAGCGGAGATATATTAAGACACGCCTTTTCTAGTAAAATACGTCTAGCAAGCATGCGGTTGGTTGCCAAAGAGCGAGTCTCTTGACAGGCTACACGAAGGCCAGTGGGTTTATGCAAGAGTTGAACGTTATTCTCAGTCTTGTTGATCGATTGTCCACCCGGCCCGCTACCTGTGCAGTGTCACTAAGGGATTGCACTCATAGTAAGAGAACAAATTACCTCGTACGAACGATTCCTCTAAATCCTCTTCGCGCAACTCCGGAACCTGGCGCTGTTTATGGGCTCTCTTTAGCGCAGAAAAGTTGCGCGGCACAGCCTTGTCAGGCGGAGCAACATTGTCTGCAAGTCTGGAGCGTCAGAGCTCAGAGACAAGATATCTAGACAGCGCCTGGTTTCACTTACGTTGCCCCATCCTTCTCTAGTTTGCGTGCACGACGACTTGACACTGGTGGAGGACTCTTGATGCTTTCATTATCTCCGAGCTCAGTGTCTTTCGTGATTCGGAGGTCTGCAAGTCACATCAACAGTCAACTTAGTACTTCCCAAGTCAGCTGGCCCTGGCTCACTCCAAGCTGCCTCTCCCGACGGTGCTTCGACCTTCCTCGCCTGCACGACATTTCTTCGCAGCATTGTTGCAAGCTCTTTGGCAAGTTGGAGCTTTTCTTCCACTTGTTTGGGGTCATTCTGCGATGCGCTATCTAAGACCAAGGTCTCCGTTCGCATCTTCACCTGAAAGGCTGCCCCCTGGTGAGCCAAGTCAAGTGGGGTCAGAAGGACGCCTATAAGTACCTTTCCGTATTGGTATATCGCCTTGAACAAGAGTTAGGCGGTGTTAGCAGCATAGATGGGATTTACTTGCCAGCAAAGGTTGATGCGGATGCTCGCAACAAGTCGCGATATGCTGAACGAGCAGCTGCTCTGAGACTAGGCGCGACCGACATCCGGACTTTAATAACTTCAAGTTGACTTGAGTTCAGCGCGAGCTTGACTTGACCACAAAACAAACTGCGACTTCCGACTTCCGAGCCTGCACTGGCGGCAACTCCCGACGATCTGAGATCGTCCAAAAGCGGATGGGCGCAAGACGCGCTCCTTTTTTGGACGCGTCGCATCTTCGTTTACTGGTCCCCCAACATACCGAATGTCTCTTCGTGCCAAAAAACGAGTAGCGGGTGGAAAATTGCAGTTTCAAGGGCTCCAGAGAAACGAAGGCAGCTGATTGAAGCTAACCACAAAGGCTAGATAATTTTCTTGTCGTTTATCAAGAGCTCTGAAGAAGACTTTCGTACTGTGCTCGCCCACCATTTGCAGCGCGTTCTTTCCTTCTTTAGACACCTTAACGCTCCGTTGCACATCCAGGCTCACCGCCAAACGTAATGCGCTGGTCTGCGCGCGATCGACGAGAGGTGTACTGTCGCGTTATCCATATCTCAAATAACGACTCACGTGACTTCCGCGAATTGAGTTTGTTGACTGCTCAACGCACCCTCGGAGTTTTAACACTTCCCTCTCCCAAACCACCACCATCTCTACCGGGACTTCCTCGCCGGGTCCCTTAGGCCCTCCAACACACCTCAAGCACCAAGAATCACAAGTACATCCATTAGAACAGCCTACATATCGTCGCCAGAATGTCCACGAAGAAATCTACCGCTGCCACAAAATCCGGCACTAAGAAGACTGCCGCCAGGCCTGCGCCTAACCATCCGAGCTGGATTGACATGATCAAGGTCTGCAGATCGCCTTGTTTACTCTCGCAACCCCCTCTCCCACTTTTTTTGTGCCTCATATGGGCGTCGGTCATCACGTATGAGCGTTCGGGCACCATAGGCCCAAAAAGGCAGGGCGGAGGGTAGACATCGTTCCCCCGCCCCATTATCAGTTCGAGTGACTTGGGAAGATGTCTCAAGTGCTTATCGCACCGCTCTGATGGCTCTGGCTTTGCAATATGACCTCGAATATGTTCCCTGATCATGATTTACCTCAAATAGGAGTGTATCGCAGCCAACCCAGAAGATTCTCGTCAAGGAGTTTCCCGCCCTTCCATCAAGAAGTGTGTTGCTACATTATACTCCCTGAGTGATCTATCGTACTGAGTGATGCATAGATATGTCGAGGAGCAGTACAAGCTCGAGATTGGCAATGCTCAGAACACTCAGCTGAGCCGAGCCATCGCCACTGGCGCCGAGAAGGGCATCTTTGTTTTGCCCAAAGGTGATGTCACGAGCTTGATTTTACGTACGTATGTAGGCTGAAACGATGCCCTACAGGACCCTCTGGCAGGGTGAAGCTTCCCCCCAAGAATGCCAGGCCCACCGACGCATCCGCCTCGAAGGAGGTCCGTGCACTCACCGGCACGTGACACCGTAACTGATCCTATGCCTTCCACAGAACAAACCCGCTAAAGCAGCTGCACCAAAGGCTGTCACTAAGGCCCGTCCTGCGAAGACGGCCACCGCTAAGGCTACCACCGCCAAGTCGGCCGCTGCTAAGAAGCCTGCGGCGAGAACAAAGGCGGCAACTACAACTAAGGCAGCTGCCCCAAAGAAAGCTGCCGAGAAGAAGCCTGCAGCTGCTAAGGCTGCGAAGGCCCCTGCAGCGAAAGCTACTGCTACGAAAGTGAAGGCGACCGCCACCCCTAAGAAGGTACTTGCCGGTAAAAAGGCTGCGCCTGCGAAGAAGACCACTGCACCCTCCAAGCGAGGGACGGCTAAAAAGGTTGGTCAATATTAGCTTCTGCTCTCTGCTCGACGTAACCACGACACATCGCAGGCCGTCACTGGTTCAACCGCTCCTGCAAAGGCGAAGGTTGCCGCCGCCAAGAAGGCACCAGCGAAGAAGCCCGCTGCCAAAGCTACCGTCAGGCAGGTAAAGAACAGCAAGCAGCACTCATCTTCAAACTTCTGCTAACCTGTACACTTAGTCGGCAAGGAGATAAATCCATCGCTTCCCTCTTTGACTTTCAACTACCATCCATACACGCCCCAGGTCCATTGATCTCTCAAAGACTTGATTTCCCGTCAGGCTACCCTATTCCTACCTACCTTGACTATGCGTCCAAATGTTGTACGCTTGTGATCTCTCGACCATGTTTGTCCCCTCATCTCCGCGCCATCCTCATTTTATATTCTTGAGTCTTATTCTGGTAACTGTTTTTTGTATTGTAATTTATTAAGGCGAGAAGGCCTTCCCTCCAACCTGAAAGAAAAATTTGCTCTGGAGCTTGAATTTTCGTGCATGAGACAACAAACGTCGACATGGGTGAAATTCTCTGTCACTTCTCGTTGGCGGGCAGCATGAAATGCAGGGAAGTCCGACAATGTACCTCGCAAGGCACTTCAAGTTCCTCAGGAAAGCTACTGCGATACGTTGTGTTAGCCTTTAGGACAGGGAAAGGGGTGATCCCAAGGGGCAAGGTCGCGCTGATGAGTAAGTCGCGGTGGTGGACCTTGGGGTACATACATGAGGGGGACTTCGAATGCTAGGCTTGAAGCATACACATTTGCGAGGAGGAGCACAACCCCGGGATGTCCTTCGAATAGCCCTTCACCGGTTTTCCTTCTTTCGTTTTATATCCATTGGATAATCTGTATTCCGGGAAAGAGCTCATTTTATCTGTAAAAGATGATGCGAACATCAAAACCCCAAAAATCGGCATCGTGAGGTTTGAAGGACCAGCGCCAAAGTGCTAGGGGTCGAGGGAAGGCTCGGTTAATTGAGATAATTTACCGACCAAGTTAGGAAGATGCCGGTTGAGTTGCCGATCACCTCGTGTCTCCACAACCGCGACGTCCTGACCTGGCACAAGAGCCATTGGATCCCTGGTCAAGTTGCTATAGCAGAACACGACTAGCAAGTCAAGTCAAGTACAAAGTCTACACTTTCCTAAGGTTTCATGTCAAGACAGTCATTGCGCCCACAACCAAACCAATATGCACCCCACCGTCAATCCAGTTCTCGCGCTGCTTACCCTACATTTCTCTCTTTGCAAGACACGGTCTGGCTCCAGACCAAATGGTGCTTGAGAGGCCTGTTTGACGCCTTTCGGTGGGATCTTGTCGTTAGGACCGCAACAAGGTATACCCTCTTCCCCAGTCTACCCGTGTCTTGCCATCCCACGCACCACATAGTGATCCAGAAATCCGCGCCAATGTTCTGAAGTCCCTACTTCTCAACTTGCTGTCTTTAACCTCAATCTACACGTTCGATCTACTGCTTCAGCCCCTTGTACATGACCACCCAAGCTGGCTTCATCGGAACGTCGGATGGTTTTACCGAGTCCTTTGGCTGCTTCCGGTTGTTGGTGTGTCGTTCTATCTCAACGTCAGTACCGCGTTCCCACAACTTAAACCATGGCGTCCGTTGATAAGCTTTGTGAACATTGGTAACCGCTTGTTTTCGCAGAGTTCATGGTGTAATCTCATTGCGAAACGCACGTTTGTTCTCCAACATGGGAATCGCGCTGCACAACAACAACCCCCTGTGACATACACCGGAATGTTGACAATGCTCGCAACTTCCGCGTACCGAGCGGTCATGGTTCTCACATCGGTTATCGTGTCTTTTGCTCTTGGTTCGATTCCCTATGGAGGTCCGGTGATAAGCTTTGCCTTTATGTGTTGGATTGATGCGTGAGTTCCAAGATTTATTTCTCCGCAGAACCTGAAACTGATTATCTCGCCTAGGTATTACTGCTTTGAGTGCGACACTGTCTTGTGGCATCAGATCTAAGAGGCGGAGATACTGACATTGCCCCCTAGGTTCATCTGGATTGCCCGCGGCTTGTCCCTTTCCGGGAGGGTGAGACACCTTGAAGAGCGCTGGGCATACTACTTTGCCTTTGGACTCCCTTCTGCCGCAATCTGCACGTGGGGAAGTGGCCTCGCAAATGCCGCCCTCTTTGCTCTCCTATTCCCTGCTGTAAGTTCACGCAGTATCATCTCCATATCCCACAGGTTTTCGACCATTCCCCATTCAGTATATCATCATGGCGATGCATTCTCGCCCCGTTCCACAAGATCCGTTCAACCCGCTACCGTCCTCCGAGTCAAGTGAGACTGTGCGCTACCCCTCGCCACTCGTCCCCATTCGTCTGCCAATATTTGCCGTCGTCATTTGGCTGAATGATTTAATCGTTCGGATTCTCAGTGTAGGTGGGAGTGTTGGGCAGCCTCGTCACCACAGGGCACCGAGCAATTCGTCGGAGAAGGCCGAGGAAGGTGCGGGGATCGAGCTGAACAGACTTTCTCCTGGAACGAGGAAGCCAGATCAGCGGTATCTCAGTCCGAGAAGAGCGGTAGAAAGAAACATTATTCCGGGCACAGACAGGCGGAAGAGGGACTGACACCGGGGCTGGAGAGATCATTGCAGCTCGATATCTCGATAGCAACCTGTTTAATCCTTTCACCGTGATTCTTGCGACTTGCTGATACCCATATTACCACTAATCTTTTGTATGTAAAGTTTGATTTGTCCTGAACTTCGTTATCACTCCGTGAAAGCGGGGCGTATCGTCGGGATAGATGATGTGATCCAATCCAAGCTCTCAGCCGCAAGCTCTCACCCGAAGCCTGCCCACTCGATAGAATAGTACGTAACTATCTTCTTCTCCTCGTCCCATTCGCACAATAAATGAGCCTTCTTCGTGCCGGTGCCAAGCCGGCCATGAGCTACGATCTCCATTGGTCGGAGCGCAGCATCCGGAGCTTCGATAACCGTTGCGACAAAGTGCGAATGATATCGTAGCGGATCCCCTAAACACAAAAACAAGACAGTGTAAACCAATCAGGATATCTCAGATAAGCGGTCTTAATTAACGAGAATAGCCTGCTTTTCTGGGGCGAGGGAAATTACCCAAAACAACGGGCTCCGACCATCATGGATAGGTGGAGCATCGAAGACGGACGAGGAAAAGGGGGACATACCAGGATACACCAAGTATTCACCACCGAATTTGATACCACCTCCCATGAAGTACCCTTGCTCCCACAAATCACGGAAGACGCCGCACCGTGCACGTTCAGCGGGTGTCGCGGGATAGTCCCATATACCGGCTTCTCGTGCGGTAGCGAGAGTGACATAAGAATGTGGGGATTCTTCGTACCATTCCAGCGCGGATGAGGCCGCAGGCACATGTACCGAGTACGGGGCGGTAGAAGCCCGAGTACCCTGGTTCGCACCGGGTCTGTGAGAGCTCGAGGATTGTGACGATCCAGGGTGATCGTCGGGTTTGGGGACCGTATCGGGGTTGGCCTGGGTAAATAGACTTTCTTCAGGTATCTCCTGAAATAATTCAGCAGCGCTGCTTTTGCCACGTGCTCTCTGCTCCTCCCGCTCTTTGCGTTTGCGGATAGCTTTCTCAGACATTGCACGGTCTGGGTTTAATGCTTCCTTAGCCTCGAGCTCCTCTGCCAAGGCAAGCTGTTGTCTAACTCCGCGCAGTCGCTCATCGTCCCACTTGCTAAGTACAGCAGTGCTGGGATCGCGATGAGCATTTTTGTCGTCGACCAGCACCGCAAACCCTGCAGTCGAGATGCGAGTCAGTAAAATTGGCACGGTGATAGACGAGCTTACCCTTGTCTACAAGGAGGACCACTTCCTCGGGCATTAGTAACAGAGGTACGCCTAAGAATACATTCTGCTGTGACAGGTGGGGGAGAGTCCCTGTCAAGATACCACAGATATGGTGGTGTGAACGCAGCCTGGCGATATCTACAAGACGTTAGCCCCAAGTCGTGATCGGTCAAGTATAATTTCCCTCGTCTCACCGTCGATATCCCACACATAAGCTTTTTTATTTGACACTCTGAGTGGAACTGGATCGTTTGAGGTCATTATCGACCCCGATGTCGTTCTCAGTCACTCAACGTTGTGTGACTGGAAAGAGAGTCAATCCAGGCACAAAGTCAGTTCCTCCCCGGTTTCCGCTCCGACAACTCCCCGACCACATGGCTGCCGCGTGGGATACCCTTTCGAGTTATGTTTAGATTTCTGTATAAGATTATCTTGTCTCTCCAGAGCTCGGAAGACCGCATTCCAGTTGTATTATACTCCCCACATTCCCCTTGCCCCCCCTTTTTTCAAGACGGTGAGCAACTACGGAGACGGTTACTGTGGATAGAAGGTCCTGAGACTGACCTGATAGAGTAGATCGATATGGCTGCCTATACACAGGATGTTATCATGCTCCTCGGTGACTCACTCACTCAAGGAGGATGGGAGCCATCGGGCTTTGCTCAGCGATTAGCGTGTAAGCACGAATTTCAAGTTACGGTGACACTACTGAAGCTGCTGGTCCAGCTGCGTATGTTCGCAAGCTGGACGTGATCAACCGCGGGCTTGGTGGTTATCAGACTGACTGGGCCATCCCAGTCTTCGAGCAGGTGAGCCAGAATGCCCATCTCTCCGTAGTCGAATGTAAACATCCAAGTGGGTCCACAGATCTTCGCCAAACAGCACGAACAGCTCCACGTTCCCAAAGTGCAACTGCTCACCATCTGGTATGGTGCCAACGACGCCGCACCTCCCCCGAGCCCACAGCACGTCCCGCGGGACCGATACAAGGCCAACCTAACCCACCTTGTCAATATGGTTAAATCCCCCTCGTCGGCGTATTATTCGCCTGATACCCGGGTTATCCTCATAACGCCTCCCCCGGTGAACACCTACCAGTGGCCAGGGCGCGTATTTAACGAGACGAAATCGTATGCGGAAGCCGTGAAAGAGGTAGGAGCGCAGATCGGTGTTCCTGTGGCTGATGTGTGGACGGAAATCTGGGAGGCTGCTGGGCGGGACGAGAAATCATGCGAGAATTTCCTCTATGATGGGTTACATCTAAATGGGGCGGGATATGAGGTGAGGCTATAGATCAAGATGCATTGACGGAGGCTTACCAGTGTGCTGGTACAGATTATTTTCAACTCAATCATGAAGATAATTGAAAACAAATACCCGGAGCTTCACCACGAGAAGTTGCAGACTGTCTTCACGCCGTACGCTGACTTTCAGTCAGACCGCTGTCAGCATACTAATCCCTTCCATAGGTGGTCCGAGGTGAACGTCGAGGACCCACGCTCATCGCTGGTGAAACGGCCGATTATATAACGTATATCTACTCCCTGTTGGCTTTTGATAGATTATAGATGCTAGGATACGCTCTCAGTTCCCATTAAATCGACGGACGTTACATACCCGAAATGAATCACTAAATTTGAGGCTCAGATCTGTGTTTCTTTTGGCCTTGAGATACTCAGAGCGACAGAGGTCACTTACCATAGTGCGGCCAGTGTGCTCCTCGGCGAGAAGAGGCTATTGTTGTAGACTTTTACATGCGATGTTTTGCTCCAAGTCTCAATGATGATCATGAGTCGGTCATGCCATGACAGCGTGATGTCACCGCCACTGTCATCATGCATGCCGGCGGGCGTTCCGCAACTTATGTAAATGCATGGAACCAGTCATCCAACCATTGAGCAAGTAGAGTGATGTGCTGTGGACCACTGACCCCCGAACATAATGCCAGTCCTCGAGGTTTGAATCCATCTGCCGTTATGTTTCGTTATGCCAGTTGGTTGCGGATGCGAAAACAGTCGCCCGACGCCCGCCACGCACCGCCGCTTAGCACCGTTAAAGGGAAGCTGTCATGGCGACGAAATGAACTTGCTGCCGTTGCTGCCTCGGGTTTCACCCCAAAAAGGCATATAACAAAAAGACAAGGCACGTGACGAAAGTCAACATGAGCCAAAGAACGCCACAAACAACTGTTCTTTCGACCTACCCTCTTGCTAGCACAGGGAATACGAACAGGGCGACGCGTCTTTCACATCTATCCTTTGGATTTCGGACCCATATACCATTATTTGACTGGATCAATACTTTCTGGTGAGTTAGGGGGTATGGAGAATCAAAAGAAGCCGCCGCTGACCTTATTTTGGCAAGGGACGGAAACGTGGACCCACAGTTGTCCACAACAAAGTTTGCTTACATTTCCTGTTCAGTCCGTTCAAATTCCCGTGAGACCCTTTTCGAGCGCTGTTTCTTTGAACAACTCGCTGGTAAACCATCCAATCTAGCTGCTGACACCCCCGCCTTCCCTTCCCTCATCTCCAGGCGCGGCCTCCTCCGTCAATACATTCATTACGTTCAAGGTGAGCTCCTCTTTCACATATACGTCTTCTTTGTGGAACGGGTGGTCTCGGAATAAGCGCGCCACGAGGTGGTTATGTGCGGCATGCCCAGGTCGGGCGAACAATGGTCTTTTAACCTCAGTTTCACAAAGCCTCCTTTGTCCAATTTCGCCGGCACCGCAATAACTGATTATCGTGTTTGATTTCTCGTCGACAGCCAGTTGTTTTAATAAACACGCCGGTCACGATCAAGTTGCTTCGGGCCACATCTCGGTTGGTATTTATTTCCCCACTTGTTCAACTTCAACTCTCCCAAATCACAACCACTGACTGTATCCTTTCCTCCTGGGTACTGTCTGTGCCGAACTGTACGACCACATCAACACTGTACGACCCGGAACCCACACTTGTTTATTGAACTCAATTATTTCAAAATTGTTGTACACCGTGTATAACTCATCCCAACGCCTCTCATCATGTCTACCGCCTTTATGAAACGTCTCACAGATTACCACACGAACAAGAAACTCAAAAGAGACTACCGCGATTACAACAACCACAGCCCGACAGAAATGACTTTCTTCTCCACTCTCTCGTCAGCTTCTTCGCAATATCTCGCGCCTCTCGCGCCTTCCCGCAAACGTAGCCAATATCTCAAGCCCCGTGATGACGTTGATGAATTCCTATCCTCCGACCTCGAGCTATCATTCGCCTCTACCATGTCCCTCAACTCTCCTCCGCGCGAGTATGTGAACCTCACGCACGAAAGTATACAGGACGACGCAATGGACATTTCTCCCGCCCCGTCGAAAATCGCTCACGAGAATGAACGCACTAGCAAGCCGATGCGCCCGCGCGCGTACACCAGCGCCGCACGCATGTTCGGTCAAGATATGAGCAACGGCAATATCTCAAATGATTCTGCATCAATCGATGCCAAATCCGGAACTCAGTCTGGTTCCAAGCGCACCCAACGCAGTGCTCTGCCCATGGAGTGGCTTTCCACTAAATCGTTGGGAGCCACGCAGACTATGGACGAGAACATGTTTGCTCCTGTGAGTGCAAGTGATTTTAATTTGGACTGGCGGTTCGAGTACATTTGGCTGACCCGGACTGCCAGCCCGCCGATGCCCCTGCGTCCCCTATGTCGGAAGATGCAATGGATGTGGACCCTGTTCCCTTGGCGCCTGCCAGGGATCTCTTGAGCTCCCCTCCACTCTCTGCTGCCCCCACTATTACCGGATTTAACAATCTGTTCTACGGCACTATGTCGCCTTCGAAGTTTGACACCCCTGGAGCCCCTCAGCCAAAGAAGAGACGCTCCCTGTCTCCTGAGGCCATCACTCGTGTGGAGCAGGAAGGACCGTCCTCTCCGGCTCCTTCATCACCATCTCAGCACAAACTCGAGCGAATGGCAAGTGGATCCTTGTTGGCCAGTTTTGCCAAGCCAGGATTGCAGGGTCTCGGCGTTCCTTCCGGCGGCAACAAGCGCCCTCGCCGGCCTGTATTCTCTGCCTTAGTCCATCCTTCAGAGGGTGCTGCCAAGTCCGCATATCCCGTCATGGAGTCAGAGGAATCCCCTCGACAGAGTTTGGGTCTTGCTCCTCCTCCCAAACTCGGTCCCGCTCGCCGCGCAGTTTCGGCCATGCTTCCACCCACTGGACTGGAGCATTTGTCCGATGAATCTTCTTTCGATGGGCCAGATATGTCCTCTCCCGCCCAGGCATATACAAAGCGCCAGCAAACCAGGACTATTCGCCGCCGTGATGGTACTGAGGACTTCAAGCCCCTTACGGGTGGGAGCCCTATGGCATCGAGGGACATCTCGGAGAGTCCTTCCGCCAAATTCATGCACGCAGGTTTACCTGGCTTCGGAGATAATGAGACACTAGGAAAAATTCTCCCGTGCCATCGTGTTCGTGAGGACGGTTTGATGAGAATTGTGCCAAAAACTGTGAGTCCTATGTGTCGACACGGAACCAGTGATCATTTATTCATTTCCACTTGCCTAGCTGGACGCTCTGTTGGACGGCGCGTACGACGATCAAATCGCCGAGTTCCACGTTATTGACTGCCGCTTTGACTATGAGTACAACGGTGGCCATGTTCCTGGCGCGGTCAACATTAACACCACGTCTGGTGTAGAAGAATTCCTCCTCGGTATCAATAAGCCTAAGCCATGCGTCAGTGGTGACTCTTCGAAGAAGACCATTTTGGTGTTCCACTGCGAGTTCAGCGCCAAGAGAGCTCCTACTTTGTAATGTTTTTCTTGCTCATCGTCTTTTTGTCATACTGAATGATGAACTAGCGCAAAGCATTTGCGCTCCAAGGATCGTGCCTTGAATAACCATGTGTACCCCAAGATCCACTACCCCGAGGTCTACATCCTTGAAGGCGGCTACTGCGAGTACTTCAAGCAGTGTGCAGACCGTTGCCAACCCCAAAGCTACGTAACTATGGACGATCCTAGTCACGCGCTCTCACGTCGCGAGGACTTGGATCAATTCCGCAAGGCCAAGTTCGGCCGTACCAAGTCATACGCTTATGGCGATTTAGGATCAAAGGTGTCAAGCATGACCCAACAGCAGCAACTGCAACCGCAGCCGAAACGCAATACCGCTCCTGCTGGCGGCGCGCCCCAGTTGTTTGCAGCTGCCAATGCTGCTCGCACTCGTCGTAACGGCCTCTCGACTCTTGCTGAGATCGGCAACATCACTCAGACAGATGACGAGGAGACTGATATCGGCGACAGTCCTTGCCCACCTCCCACGAAGAACGTTCTGTCGAAGGCAAAGAGACTTGGTCGTGCTCCCCTTGCTCGTGCCGAGACCTACGATGCTGCCCGTATGGCTGCCTACTAAATTCGCATTCACTCCGTGTCGTCTAGCTTGCGACTCTCTTCGATGCTTATTGCAAGCTGTCGTATTATTCTTTTTGCTTTTAGCTCGACCTTTCGTTGTCAACTGCTCGTTGCTGGCCAGCAAGGCAAACATGGCCAAGTTTTCTATCCGAAGCTTGCTCAAACGCCAATATTATTCATTCGTCGACACCTCTTTTCGTCTCACGACTCCTCTAGGCTTCAAGATTCCTCACGTCTCATCACGGCACGTTTGATCTCTACGCTCGTTATGCACCATGCCCATTTTCGCGCTATGGGACGATCCAGTCTCCCCAACCGAATCTCGTGCTGCAATGAATTCCTCATATATCGCCAATCTCTATCATTCAGAACACCTTGTTTCTAGCATCCATCTCTCCCCAAATCAAGACATGATCTCCACAACTATAGCCATTCAATCGACCGCATACCACGCTCCATTTGTTTGACTATTTTTCACCACAATTAAACGAGAGGTTCCGGTATGCCCTCATCTGTGATTATATATGCGCCATGGACGGTTCATACACCGCCATCCACCCACGTCTCCTTCGTACATGTCCATCTCTTTCTTCTCTTTCCACTTTTTCCTTTTCACTATTTACAACGCATCTCAGGACAAACTAGCTATTTATGTCCACTTGCGCCAGGTATTATCTTCTTCCCATCCACCCCCATCCGCCCACGTCACTTCTACGCAACTGGTTCGGTTAGTGCTCCTCTACTTATTTTTCTCATTTCGCATCGGACACCATTTTGTTTCGCGATCATTCGATCAACTTAGGAACAGTTGCAAGACTGCGTACAGCACAACCTCTGCATATTTTTCCTGTTTATTCATCTTTTTGTTTATGCGATGCCTGTGAAAACCCCCTTGTGCTGTGAGCGTGTGGTTGATTGGCGGGTTGAAAGCTCCCCGGTTGGTGGTTATTTAGCCCACAAGCTACCTCATCTGGGACAATCTTCTCGTCCGCGGACTGACGCATCGCTCTCTGGACACCACCATCACTGACACCAGCTCCGCCTGCCCATATCATGTCACTCCGACTACCGCCCTCTGCAGTGTTCCTGACATTCTTCTCAGCAGGCGCCTACCAGTGTTTGCTGTACAGGATATAATGTGCATCCTCCAGCCAGGCAGACCTATCATCCAAACGAAGAGGAACTAGGACCTGCGTCCGCACTCGATGTGAGTTCAATGTTCGCAACGGATCATATACAGCTTATAAGCTTCCACCTAAACCCAGACACTCCCTGTTAGCTTTGAAGCCTCTGGGAACCTTCCACATGATGAAACGCACGGGCTACCCCGCAAAACCAACCACTGATCGGATGGGAGTAGCTGGTCGATTACGCGCAGCTATCCACAAGCTTTTATCCCGCATCGGTGGGCCCTGGGAGCGACGTACGAAGAAGAAGCGGGAGCAACGTGACGATGGACCTAGGGTGGCCTTGATTTATATAAGTCGAATCCCCGAAAGAGCCAGGCACCCTGGTATCAGTATCAATGTTAGTGAAGAAGGTGAGTCGCCTTTACTCAGTGGTCAGTGCAAAGATAGTTTAAGCGGGATGCGTAGATTGCGATTCGGAGTGATGCTAGGGTCCATTTCACGTAGATCTCGTCTTGTGCTCAGGCATGTAGTAGCCTGCAAGAGATTTGGAGTTGCCGTACATGATCTGTCCCCCGCCTTGATTCATAGCTGCCCGAATTCTGTGACTGAGGCTGGCTCAGGTGTATTTGTACTTTGCTTCCGACCACATATGGTCGGGTCTCGCAGTCTGGTAAGCTAGTAATTTTGATCACAACGTTCGGGCAACTCGCCAGCTGCAGTCGGCGTCGAGGTGCACCAATTTTGATGGGGACGATGACACTGCCTTGCCCGGCGAAGTCATTTCAGCCAGAGGTCAAGAAAGACCATGATGCTCGAACAGCTCATATCTCCGGGCCCTGCCGCTCGCCCGCGTGCAACACAAAGACTCTCGGCTTTGTCTGCGCTTTCGACGGGTGGGCTGCTGCCGATCTCACCGCTTTCTGATCGCGGAAGGTCTGCTACCTCCGAGATGGAGCTTCTCTCGCCTCTTTCACCGCTCTCACCTTACGCAGACTCGCCGGTCCGTCCAAGACCTCCTTGGGGTCGACATCGCTTATCGAGCCCACACCGGCCGTGTCCCTCGCGGCACCCCCGCCCACGGTTCGCGGAGGAGCCACTGCATCTCAACGATCTTCTGAAGGCTTGAGCTATATGGAAGGCAAATCGGAGGCTGGAAGCTTCCACGGGCTCGTCCGTTCCATTGATCTGCCGGGACATGATCATCTGTGGTTGCCTATCAGCTCGGCAGTGGATGGAAACAACACTGGAGACTGACAGAGACTGACCAACTCACGAAAACTTGACTAAATGGTTGAGCTCAGGTTCTGCAAGTTGCAAGTCAACATTTAGTTCCTAATACATTCAAGTTATGACTGTGTAACATGATGTAAGGATGCAACACACCCTCGACACATCGCCAACCCATCGCATATGAGGAGAGGAGAGTTCGAACAGAGGGCTAAGTAGTGTCGGCCCGGAGATTGTAGAACTGTAAATAGTAGGTGTTGGAATGGCGCAAGGAATGCTGAAGGCACTTGGATAAGGTTTGGAATTGTGTTGGAATGGCGCTGCATGTACACAAAGTTTGGAATCCTAGTACTAACAGACGACATATATAAGCACGAGTTTTCCATAGCAAGTCCCAAAATCCCCTTTCTCTCACTCCCTCACTTTCCTCGCCCCTCTATTCTACTTGACACAGATGCTTAGTACCTGCTCGGGGTCTTCTGAACCATCTCAACAACGTGGGGGCTACATTATGTGTGAACAACTGGATGGTCGTCGAACGGTCTGTGGATCAGCGTATTGTATGAAACATGAGGTAGCGATAGATCTGGCTCGGGTACTTAGGATGTAGTAGATCATCTACATACCCTAGATAACCGCATAAAAAACTCTCGGGTACGGGGAATCGAACCCCGAGCTGCTGCGCACCGTGGGAAAATCAAATCATGAGAGGCAGCAATGTTAGCCGTTACACCATACCCGACTATGATTGGCGCCTATTATTTGCAGCTCTGACTCTTAACATTCACGCACTGAAGGTGCACAAAGCGGCATCGAGTCTACCAGTATGGAGTAAAACATAACCATAGCTACACCTAATACATATCACACCCAGTCACGAAAGCGAAATATCCAGATCATGTTGAGTGAAAGAAGTCTCGGAGAAATACCTTGCCCTCACAGCTCTCCCTCCGAAATACCTCCCGTCCAGCTCGCGCACGGTCTTCCACGCACCAGAGGGCCCAGCGAACAGCACAAATATCCGTACTGCATCTTCGGGATTGGGTGGGGGTGGGTAGCAGAGATGTACGATGACACGCTCGACGGTGCCATTCTTGGAGCATTCATCGCCTGTAGAAGTGCGTGTGAGGAGCAAAGTACGGAGTAAACGTCGCAGCCAACTGACCGATTTCCTCCCTCAGATCCCCATCATCCACGTCTTCAGGTCCCACCATATTAGTTAGCACAACCACCCGACTCGGCTCTCCAAACCTCGCTCGATCCTCTCGCGCCCTCGCATCGTCGTTATCGTTGATGATTCTCCCCACCTTTGACCCGATAGCTTTACCCTGGGTTTGCCCCTGTCCTTTTTTGTTGCCCTTGCTGCCCTTGCCCTGTGCGGCAATCTGTTCGACAGTGAGAGCGTTGACTATTCCAGATCCATCTGCGCCGAGTCCTTGACCTTCCTTGTGGCCCCACTTTGCCATGAGGCGAGCGGCGAAGCCATGCGGGTCGGGTCTGTACATGCTTATCGGTCAGATAGTCTATAGTACCCCTGTACTACTCGCCAAACTGACCTTTTGGATCCTACATCTTCTTCCGACGGCTGAGGAGTAGACACAGAGCTGGACCCGCTCGCACCTGCTGTAGCAGCGAGTGCGCTCAGCTTTGCAGCGATACTAGCAGCAGCTTTGACTTTATCCTCGAACCCACTTGGGATCTGGCCTGGTGGGGGTGGGGGTGGAACATTCGCAGGCGGAGCAAATGGGTTGTAAGCTAAGGCTGGAGGAGAAGGAGGCTGAGCGATGGGGGTAATCTGCGGAGCTGATGCAGGAGTGAACGGAGGGGCTTGTGGCCGGAGGCCTTGGGACATTGCGAGACGGCGCTGGTAGACCTCGTCTCCTGTCTCGGCACGATCCGGCACGGCTGCTGCGGGTGACACAAAGGCGTTGGAAGGTATACCAAGCCCAGGAACGGCATCGTCTTCTTCTTCCTCATCGTACTGGGGTGAAGGGGGTGCTTGGAAGAGAGAAGGCGCTGCACTTGCAGGAGGAGGCGCGGGTTTGCCACCACTAGCCATAACGATGCGTCGCTGGAACACCTCCTCACCCGTCGTGCTTCGATCTACAGTAGCCGTCGGAGGAGAGGGAGCGCGCGGAGCGCCGCCCTGTGACATTGCGAGGCGCCGCAGATATGCATCCTCGCCGGAGAGGTTGCGATCCACAGCTGCCGGAGGAGCGCCAAGACCTCGGGGACGTTCGTCATCTGCGCGAGACCACTGGTCGAACGTATCGTGGTCGTCAAACCTCCCTGAAATAACACAATCGTCAGCACATATCACCGACGTAGGGAAAACTTTGACAAACCAGTCTTTCGGGGACGTTCGTCCTCACTCCCGCTATCACTTTGATCGCTACCTCTGTCCCTAGCTTCGCGCGCACGCTTTCTTTCGGCGGCCCGCTCTGTTGCTCGCTCGATGCGATCCCGTTGTTTCCATACTTTGTACTCGTTGTAGTCGTTGGGCTTTAGCGGATCATACTGTTCCATAGGATCCCATATAGCGACCGGCTGAGCATTTTTATTCTGCGATCCGTTGGTCAGCAATAAACGTTGAAGACATGGTGACTACACACCTTCTTTCCTTTCTTGCCGCCGCCGCCGCCACCACCACCTCTGCGCTTATGTTGAGCCTTAAAGCCATTGATGTCTTCGTCCAGAACCATCGACGGGGGCTTTACTTTCTTGCCCCAACCTTCCTTCTTCCGCCATCCCGCATTTCCTTCGTCTTTGGCTTCCGCTTGAGCATTCCCAGGAATAACGAGTTCCGGCGGGGCAAACACGACAGCAGTTGCGGAGACCGTTGCTGACGAGATACCTGATACTGGTGCGGATACCGCGGCCGATCCCGACGTGGTCGCAGGCACCGCCATCGCCCCGACAGGTAACCTTGCGACCGCCTGTTTCGCCTTCGCTGGGGCCCTCCGAACGGGCGCAAAGGCAAGTGCGGCGGACCATCCTGTTCACGGGAAAACGAAGCGCGGGCGGGCGGGCGACATTGCGAAAACGGTTATGATTGCGAGACGGTCAATATTTTGGCTGTAAATAGCAAGGTGCAGGGGAGGGAGAGATACCGGCTGTAGGTTTTCCTGCCACCGTCCCAGAACCCGATCCAGAACCTCCTCCTGACCCTCCGGATCCTACTGATGTTGTTCCTCCTTCCTCGGCTTTACTGGCACTTACTTGTGCCTCTGGCGCGACGGTCGACACATTTGAAGCTTGTGCTTTCTCGGTGCTTTGAGCAGGCGCTGGGGGTACCACTGCCGGTGGTGGTGCAGATGTAGATGAAGAGGAGAAATTGAGCGTCGCGCCTGTAGAGAATTGTATTCCACCATAGAGACCTCCTGCTCTGCTCGACATGCTGGGTGAGGTCCACAGTTGCGTGGGAATAGCAAAGGATGTGTTTCCTGTTAAGACTTTTACTTAGTTGTTATAATTAAAATTAATCAATATTTATTGGGACCCTCTCCGAGTCCCCCTCAACAACTTTACATGGCTTGGAACTCGAAGTCTTGGACTCCCGTACGAACGATGCGCAAGAACCCAGAATTCACCAACCATTGGGTGACAGATAAACGGCGCCCGATTCCTTTTTCATTACAGAAGACTCCGCCTGAACACCCCTGAGGATGAAGGGGTGAAGACCATCATGGCACATAAAACCCCTTCTCACATCTAACGTAGCAGCCTGATATCTCCGGACACTTCGTATGGTCACAATAGACGACATGCAGCCGCGACGGACAACACCCATGACGCGTCAACGGTGCGCGCAGAGAAGAATAACAACCGGGATGAAAAGGCGGAGGCTGTACTTGGCCCGACACGCAAGCTTTCGGCACAGGCGATGCAGGTTACAGCGGCGGTGATGCGACCGTTTCAGGTTCATCTAGGCCCAGCGAGTCGATATCGACCTGAAAGCTCGATACACTAGCCTGGTGAGCGGTCCTGGTGAGCAGTGATCAAAGCTTGCCCCTAGGTGGTTCTCAAGAGAGTTGTCTTATCTAGTGCCTGACAGTTTGAAGGGGTGTGGATATGTTTCATCTAGCAGTTCACATGCGTACATCGTAAAGTATCATTGCGAGCAGTCGTGCCGATTATAAGCTAGATAGCTTCCATTCCTTGGGTAGAACATCGTAGTGTACCTAATTGCGTACGGATGAGTGGGCAATTTGAGGAAGAAATCCAATGCACAGTCCACAAATACCCGGCAACAATCATGGCTTTGGAACGCGTAAAGTTTTGCTGACCATCGCAGCAGCCCATAAACCGAATATGATGCTGACTGGGTGAAGGTCGCCCCGTCCACCTGATGGACCCCATAGAGTAACGAGTCCTCCTGGCAATCCATCCTTACCCTCTATCCATCCTTGCCGCGCCCAATAAGATAAGACGGCGACGAGCCCAAGCGAAGAGGGGATTGGGAGGCCTTCAAAGTACCGCGCCTTTCCTGTTGCATCTTTCGGTACAAGGGCAACAGTTGCGTTGAAGCGGGCGAGTCGGGCAAGGCCACAACATATAAAGCCTGTTAGGCACACGGTGTCGAGGTACGTCCGAAGGCCAACTGTGAAAGCGAGAACAGCTGGCGCGACTCCGAAAGAAATCTTCCCGCGGGTTCAGGATCTGCCACACCACAAATTGATGTGCTTGCTTACCAAGTCAGCAAGACTGTCTAGCTCTTGTCCCAGTAAACTAGAAGATTTTCTCCACCTCGCGACTTTTCCGTCAAAGAAGTCAAACATGAGCCCCGCGAGGGGCAGGGCAAGTGCCCACCACAAGTAATCGTCATCTTTCGTTAAGAGGTATTGAGCAGAGGAGAATATTGAAAAAGAGCCGCAGACGCCGTTCATTATTGTGACGAGATCAGCTAGTCGGAAGTTTCTGCAGTTAATGTCAGTATGATCGTCTAGCGTTGATCTTCAGAGCGCTCCATACCTAACCATCGAGAAATGACCCTCGCTGTCAACATATTGCTGAAGAACGTGAGCATCGTCATGGCCTTTGGTAGAGCCGTTTGCTTTGGGCGTCTTGCTACGAGCCATTGTAGTCTCAGAACAGAAAAGTAAGAAACAAACGACGATGGGGGATGGCAGACGACCGAACTCAATGCTCCAGGAGCCGAAGCCAGGTGATTTGTGCCCGTCGGGGTCCTCACGCCGCGAATCCAACATCTGCGCAGTCTAGGACTCCAGACACTACTGCTACAATTATCACCTGAACTAAAATACAAAACCTGTAGCAGACTATTTATTCTACCGCCATAGCATCTTCTTGCGATTTCTCGAGTTCAATACTCCGGGCAGCGTACTGATTGGGATGAGTTACACTTTCACCCCCACCAATACCCTCACCCATTTTCACGCCTCGGTTGGCATGTGTAATCTCGAAAACCCGGGTACAGGCAACATGATAGTGGCCTTCCTTTACTGTTCTCATGACCTCATGCAGGTCGGTGGTGGTGAGGCCTCGAGATGAATAAGTGGCGAGTAAGCTGGTCTGGAGGTTTTCAGGACTAAAGTGCCTATACGGGCATCCGTGACAATCTCCAACACCGGGTTTGTCTGTCAGGAGGATTTGCTGGCAGCTTTGAAGATACGATGTTTAGTTCGAACGAATTGATGGGTAAAACAATGGCATTGTACACTCGCCTCTTTGCAGGATAGTTGGCGCGCTTCCCCTCAAGACCGTATGAATGCCTGATATTGTATTTGTACTCCTTATTGAACTTGTCGTCGGTCATGTTGCTGAACGACTTGCGCCAAAAAACGATTGCTTCCTCGATTGAAAGACCCAGAACCTGCAAGGCGTTAGTCCTTTGATTAACAAAGACTAAGATGGCGACGTACCTTGAGGAATAGGCCGTACTGCAGCCTTCCAAAGTGCTTCAGGTGGTGATCCCTGGCTAAGCATTCGTGTAGATTCCGCATACACATTGGGAAGTGCTTCTTTGCTAGGTCATCGATCATGTCCGCTCGGATATCTTCTCCAGAGGCTGAGGGGCTCGACCATTCTGATGGAACACCAGCAAGGAAACCTTGGGACAGGTTATTCAGAATTGGTACCAGTCTCGTGTCCTCGTCCATACGTGGAAGAGTTTTTGCTGTATACTGTTTCCAAACTCTTCAGGGAAAACTCATAAGTTCTTTGCCGGATACTCACCTCTAGCGCCTTTTCGAGTTTACTCTCGAAATCGTGGAAGACAAAACTCGACAGTTCTCGGGTTGGTACAAAGGCGAACCCCCTCCGCAGAAAAACTCGTCTTTTGGCAACCAGATCAGGTACTTTGGTCCAATGGACCTAGAGTACCTTGAATTACGAGTATCTCCACTAATATGCAACGTACCTTGACATAGTCTCCAAATTTCCCAGAAGGATCGGGCTGGGGTTGTTTGACTTCGAGTGCCTTGAGCTCCTCGGCAAACTTCTCTTTTTCAGCTTCCCCAACCTGGCGATGATATATTAGCTAGGGCTGCATCATTCGAATGTCGCAAGCGAACTACCTGATCCCACTCGAATTTCTGGTCTTCGAGGAATTTTTTGCGTTCAGCTCCGAGAGCTGTTTCATATCTCACTCTGAAGAGTGTCGTCTCGGCCTTCACAAACCTCCGTCTCAGTTCTTCTCTGTATGTCAAATAGTAGGTAAGTGTGTCCTCGTGTTTCAAATAGCAACTCACGAACGGCAGAACGCGAGTCTCAACACGAAATGGCTCAGGTGATCGTTTCTCCGCTGCGTGTCTTGATCGTGTGCTTTGGCAGAGTTGTTGCTCAAGGGCAGATACTTCTTGCACTGCGCGTCGGTGACGGTCTTGAGTTCTTCCCAAGGTCGATTCCGAGCGAAAGAAGACTCGATCTCTGCAAGTACGCGAAGGCGGTCGAGTGCACAAGTCTCGAAATCCTCGAGCGTCACTTCATACAGTGGCGGTTTTTCGTAGCTATGGCAGATGTTCAACTAAAGATCCATGACATCGGCGAGGAAGAGCGCACAAGTTCAGCCTGTGTTGGTATGCTGGTGCCTCCTCCTGCGTATTATCAGCTTCGTTGCGCTTTTGCGCAAAGGGCTTCCGTCCACTGTTTCTGTTCTTGTACATTTTGGTTTCGATGTCGTTATATACGAATAAACTGTCGCCTCGATCGCGAGGTACTGATACCAGTACTTTGAGGTCGCGTCACCGTACAAGACAAGAGGAGCTTGAGTTCATCAAACACGAGGTGTCACAGACGCGTCTTGTCACGCGTCTCAACGAGGTTTCATCGGAAAGACAGCACCATGAGAGAAAAAACACGACGATAACTTGTTTAGATAGCGACGATAGCTGTCAAGAGCGAGATAGAATACACGAGCCCCGATGAACCAACTAGAAGTGGCATACAATACATAACATACGGCTTGTGGTTAAGATACTTAGAATATTCAGCACATTGATGCACAACTTGGAAATGCTCATCCCTGCTTTAACTGTGAGGGGGTGATTGCAGGAGTACCAGCACGACCAGACGCGCGGCGGACCAATTTCTTCCGTTTGTGTGTGGTGCCTGGGGCGGGGGAAGGCGGCTCTTCTTCGACGTCAAAGGTGACTCCGGGTCTACGAATTCGGTTTGTCTTGCGTTCTCTTCTCTCGGCTTCTTCCCTGTCCCTCCATTCGGTCGTGGCAATCAAAGGATCACGCACGGGTGGGGGTATAATGGGGGGTAAGGGTGGAGCCTGGCCGACGGTGGAGTGGTCAGGCGATCCAATTACGGTATTGGTCTGCGAAAGCAAGCACAAGTTAGTCATATTATTAACCAAGCTACAGAATGCTACTGACCGCAGTATTACCATCGCAGACATCGAGAGACGCTCCGGACATCGTCCGGTTCCTCTTCGAATTCATGGTCAAGAACTTGAATGGAGTGAAGAGATTCGACATGGAGTCCTTCCGTTCTCGCTGTGGTTGTGCTGAAGGAGGTGAGATGCTGATCGGATCTGGTACTTTCCTTGACCTGGACTGCGTCGCTGTATGAGTTGAAACAACTGGCTGCGAGGCGGGGGTCCTTTCCTTCGGCTCCTTGGGCACCGAAGATGAGGTCACCCTCTGAGGTGCAGAAGTTGGTGCAGAAGTTGGTGCGGGTGCAGCAGCTGTCGGCGGGTCAACATGAACCCTCTGGTGGTCGAGTGATGGTCGCGTCGTTGTGGGAGCAGCAGGAATATCAATTGGCTTCGACGACCCCGACTTCGTCCTGAAAAGACCAAAGAAGCCCGCTGGCTTCTTCTTGGAGTCCTTGGAGTCTGTCGACGATTGCCTTGTTCTGATAGGAACCGTCATAGGTTGCATGACAGAGCCTGTCGGACCCGGCTTCAGCATGGGCGACGGAGCAATGGACGAAGGAGTCATGAGCATCTCCGAATCATTAGGGGTCGCGTGGTTGGGGGCCGGTGGCGCACGAGATGATCGTGGAACAGGCGCGGATAACTGACCCAAGACAGGTACCCGCGTTGACTGGGGCTCAGGGGGTGAAGGACGGGATGGGAATGGCTGCGTATTGGTCGAAGGAATAGGCTGTGAGAGCTTGCGAGGAGACGGCGGGTTTTGTACCGCTGAAGATGGTTGCGTGGTTGGTAAAGATACAGCACGGTGATGGGTCGGTGTTTGTACTGGAGGTACATTATATGTTTGCTGAGATGTTGCAGTAGATGTGCCTGGGCGAGCGGAAGCAGGATATGAATGCGACGAGTTGGGGGGGTTGCGGGTGGAGGTTGGCGTTACACCGCGTGTTCGGGTGGAGTCAACGTTGTGCTGTTCGTAGTTCTGGCTCTTAACACCAGAGAAAGTAGAAGACATGAGGGGAGCCGACGCAGGCTCTTGAGACGACGCTGTTGGAGGGGGCGCACGACTTGACTGGTGTCTGTGAGTCTCAGTAGCAGAAGGCATCTGAGTGTTGGTACCACTCGAAGGTGCGGCCATATGCAGTCCCAGGGCACCACCAGGTGGAATGGAGTTGCTCATTGACTGTAGTCCACTCATTAACGCGCTGGCTGGCTTGCTGGCGTGAGTTGCAGGAGCAGCCGTAGCAGCATAAGCACTAGTGGATGTACTTGTGTAGGGTTTAGTAGTCGAAGAGATTTGAGCGCTTGCACTGTTCACTGGTGGGTTCGCCTGGTGCTGCCAAGGGTTTGTCGGGGGCGCAGCACTACTAGTAGGTTGAGAGCTGACTACAGGTGTGGCTGTCGACTTTTGGGCAGCGGTGGCAGCAGCAACAGGAGGATAGGCGCCCGTTGAAGCAGTAGAAGGCTTGCTAGTCTGTAACATTTCAGCAGCGCGTTGATAAGTTCGAGAGGGCACAGTTTGGGAGGCCGATCGTTGAGGCTGAGGCTGAGTAGACGGGAAGAAAGTGGGCTGAGTTGGAGGTGCTGAAAACGGCGCGCGGGAGGACGCTGGCACATAGGGGGCGGGGGTGGGTGGGGGCATCGGCGGCGCAACGAGAGGAGCAGAGCTCGGTTCGGTAGAACGGTGTACTGGCGGATCCTTCACCTTTGATTGCGGAGATGATCGCGCAGCACCTTGATCCGCTGAAACGGATTTGGCAGCTGCTGTTGAATTCGTGTACCCCGTGCTGGTCTGGTGTGAGGCTGGAGTTGGGCGTGAAGCAGAAACTGGAGTAGTGATCGGTAGAGGGCTCGTAAATAGCGTGTTTCCGAACATAGGCGAATCCTCCGGAACATCCTCAATCGTGACCTTCGGTCGAGACCTTGTAGTAGCAGTCGAGGGTTGTGTTTGAGGTCCAGACCATGATCTCGTCATTCCTTGATGTGACGCTGACGTCACGTCATTGTCAGGCTGAGCTGACTGCTGCACAACAGGCATATTGGAGGGTCTCGCAGACCGGACGTCAACTTGAGGCACAGCCAGAGATCCAGTTTGCGCTGTCGGAGGCAGCACATTGCTTCTCTGCCCCCCAGCCTGCCAGGACGCCGGGGTGTGGGAGGATGCTGCCGGCAGCGAGGAACTTGTCGAAGCGTGACCGATCGGCGGAACCGTGACAGCAAGATCTTTGTTGCTCTGCGAACGACTAGGGAAGGTCTCACTAACACGCATCTCGATCGGCGGTGGGGGCGAGTCCTCAAAGCCTCTCGGAGCAGGTATCGGTAACGGTGGTGGCGAGAATTGTCCATTATCCTCAGGTGACGACGGATGTGGCGCAGGGTATGGCTGGAACATAGACGGGGGCGGCCCTTGCGGAGGTGGCTGTGGGTGATAAGATACAGCTGGAGGATTCCGAGGAGCAGGCTGCGTGGGCTGAGCTCGCTGTTCTCGGGAGTTGGACGTGGTCCTCGAGACTCTTGTCGGAGCAGGGAAGGGAGGAGCGAGTAAGCCATGGTCCATGCGACCGTTATGTGGTAGGTCGCGCGACTGAGAAACGGGAGTCGCCCCAACGACAGCGATCTGTGGAGGACCCGGAGCCCTTGGGCTGGGCTGGGGTAGATCATGTCTCGACGTATACTCCGGAGTCGGTGCCTGCGAAAATGATGAGAAACAATAAATTGCAAGATCATGTGAACCTCACCTCTTTCAACTGCCCAGAGTGAGGTGAGCTGTTCACTGACGCGCCACGCGATGTACCGAGATGAACATCCTTCGCTTTTGCGCCTGGAGAGTTTCGTTGCGAAGACATTGGCGGCGTCATGGCCTGACTAGCCTTCATCATCGAAGATGTCGCACGGGGGAAAGGATCTTGATCCGACGAGAGCACCTGCCGCAACTGAGCATGCGTACCATACGGCGCTTCCATGCCCTGCTGATGACCCCGCAGATACTTGTCCTCTCGAGACATCGGCGTGCCCTTGGTAGGTGCCGCAGGTGCAGTCTGAACGACCCAAGACGCCTTAACAGTGCCACCAAGAGAGGTCTGAGATGTTATCTCCCGAGGCCCAAACCGAATTTCTTGTGTTGGCTGTTGGTCTCCATGATGTTCTGCTTGTGGATAGGCGCCGTGACGTGCAGATGGTTGAGACGCCGAAGTGAGACTCTGAGGGACGACGAGGGGTGTGGGATGGGCCGTCGGTGGAGCTGACGGCGCTCGTTGAATGGGCGTTGAGTGAGTATGGGGTAAACCAGGATGGTGAGAAGAAAGGTATTGCGCATCCTTAGGACTAGGTTGAGATGGCGGAAGAGACCCGTGCACGTGCCCTGTCCTCGCCGGGCTAGAGTTGGCTCGATGAGCTGGGGATGGGGGAACAGAATGCTGACTTGGCACCGAGGAGATGGCGTGACCGCTGTAGTTGTGGGCGACGGAAGGAGGCCGAGTAGGTGGGTCAGTCGTTTGCGGCCCTTGAGATGCAGAACGGGGAGGTCGTGGGCCAGCGACCGCAGGCGGAGGAGCAGCATTACTAACAGAAGGCTTGTGCGCAGAGCGAGATGGTGGTCGGGCATGCGGATTCGAGGGATATGAAGAGCTTCCGTTTTCAACCCCTGTTTCAGGATTCCCACGGGCGTACGATTGTGATCTTGAAATTGGGGTGGGCAACGCTCGACTTGACTCGTGGATGGACATGCGGTGGCCAGGAGGCGGATCAGCCCCATGCGGGTCGGTACGTGACCGCTCTACAACGGGGTGGGCAGCTTGAGCTCGTGGGACCTCGGATGAGTGTGATCGAGTATGTTCAGAGGACTTGACAATCGATGCAGAAGTTGCATGTGGAGGGTGAATTGTAATTTCCTGTGGAGCATCTGAACGTAAAGCCGCTGCTGACTTGAAATGGGCGTCGTACGCTTGCGGGTCAGAAGGACCCTGGCCCGCGCGAATACTGACAAATTGTGGCATTGCAGACCCTATGCGATTCTCCGAAGGTAATGACGACGCATTGAAGCCCGGCGTGACAAGAGGGATGTCGACGTTAACTTGCGCTAATGGCTGACGAGCGTCCTGGTGCGAAGTTGAACCATACTTGCTCTATAGCAATAGTAATGTAAGCGAAGATCATCGAAGCCGTAACGAGACGCCATACCTCCAACTTGCTCCTCGCATCTTCCCGTGGTCTCATTGGCACATCTTGATTGCCTCTATCTCTCGTGGAACTAGACACATATCCGTCGCTTCTTTGCACAGCAGCTCCTGACTGCGTTCGCTCCATTCGATGCTGTGCCCAGTTGTCAGCACGCAATCACAGCGAGATGAATGATCTGATGTAAACCACCTTTCCAGAAGTCCATTCCGTATCACTGCCTGATTGCGCGCCCTGCGCAACTGATACACGATGCGAGCGAGATGACTTCGCTTTGGGAGGAAGATAGACGGGCATTACGCGAGGGGCTGGGGGAGGCTCGCCTGTCTGCTGTGGCGTCAAACCGTCTGCCTGTGGCTCACTGGTGGAGTGTACTGGCACGGTGGTGATCGGGTTCTGCGTGGTTTCTGCCTGGCGTCGACGAGCCTGTTAACACGCCTGATGAGACTGCGAGGTTATAAAAGAAGACCAGTCAACTTACAGACGTAGCAGCGGTCCCATCTTCCGTCCAATGCCGCTTGTGTCCACCACCGCTAGGTTCACGGATGGAGGGAGCGTACCCTTCCCTCCCGGAAAGTGACGCTTTGGACGCATTCCTCTGTTCAGAGTACATTACTCCCTCCGTATCTGACTCTTTCCGCCTGTCGTGATGCCTGCTCTTGCTTGGATCCCGATACCTTTCCGCATCAGTAGCACGCTCGCGCTCTCGATGCCGCTCAGCCCTCATTCTCTCCTTATATCTATCTCTTTCAAGCTCGGCACTAGTTCTCTCCCTCTCCCTTTCTTTCTCCCGCTCCGCTCGTTCCCTCTCCCACTCTCGTTCCCTGTCCCGATCCTTGTCTCGATCTTTGTGACGTCGTGAGGAGGACATCTCAGGTGCTGGAGGTACCCAAAACGACTGATTTACTGGCGCTGGCTGAGGAGGTTGTGTTGAAGAGTGAATGGCACGTGCAGGATGCCTCGAAGCCCTTCCACCGTCTTCAGCGCTGGAGACCTTCTCGTACGAAGATTTGGGTGTTGGAGTGGCAACGGGTCGTCTGTGGGAATGGAGTCTGGGATCTGGCACTTCTGGGTACGCTCGAGACCGAGAAGAGCTAGCCACTGGCCCTGGGTATAAATTTGTTCCTTGAGACGGCTGAGTGGGTGCCGAGGGTTGATGTGACGAGGATTGTTGGTATTGATAACCCGATGAGGAATACTGTGCAGATGGTCTCGTGGCATGATGAAGGGTCCTGCTGGTGGAAGAAGGACCTGGAGCAGAAGATTGGTGATACGAAGTTGCGGGAGCTGCAGAAGTATAAGAAGGGTCCTGTCGATGAGTTCGACTTGACTGCCTCGTCTCCTGGTATCGATTATCGTGTGCTGGGGGGTATGTCCTTGGGTCGTGAGCGTGTACCGGGACGGTAGATGAGCGATGTCGGCGACGTTGGTCTGAATCGTAGTCAGGATGTTTGTCTGTTGGGACCCATACTTTGTACGGATCGGCGTGGACTGCTGAAGTTGAACGGTCTTCACGTCTTCGACTACTCATTCAGAATGAACAATAATACAAAAAGATACAGAGCTTGGACGGTAGTCAAAGAAATCCAGCTCTTGTACAGATGGCAGGACAGGAAAGAACAAAATGAGGAAGTGAGACTGATGCCGCCCCGTCGACATGAGGCACTTACACCTACGGCACTATGAAAGCTCCTGCTTACGTTCTCGAGGCGACCGTTCCTTTTCCTTGCAACCTCGGTGGGAAAACACAACATCATTTCTGCATTTTCAGGTCTCTCTCGTCGCCTGATCCCATCAAAAGATGGATTGCAAATATATTACTTATCAACTGGGCGCTGGTTCCCTCGTCAAGGAGCAAGGTTGCCATTTGTACACTTCTGATATAGATCTTAGGGCGGAGAACATGAACATCTCAACAGGGAAACACGAGCGCAGCGCCTGAACCATCCGAATGGAGGTGATACGGGATACCACGGAAACCGAGAATGAATCTCCATGGCTGCCCACGATCATCGAGCCTGTCCCAACCAGCGAAGTTCACTCCGGATCGGATAACTTCCACGCCGATCACAAGTACAGCAACGTGTGGGCTGAGTGAGCTAACAGAGGGGAATCTGTGGTACATCCTGTGCGATAAGAGTGTGAGCTAATGGTAAACCGAACAAGCCTGCTGGTAGCCTGGTACACGATGCAGCACTAAAATCCAAATTTCCAAAATACTTTCTCAGAAAACGCGTCCATGTAGCCACGATGCACAATTCGAGACCCAAGTAGCACGTCAACAAAGTGTATGCTCCACACGAGGACGCGTCCATCAAGCGACTGGATCGAGTTCGAGGGAACCCATCACGAAATGCTCAGCAAGTTTATTGGGGTATCAACGTTCGCTACATCACAAGTATGAACACTGGAAATAGGGAATGTCTGCCAGAACACAAGGCAACGGGGACACAGGATGGCCCACCGCCGACAAAAGAGGAAGAGGCGACGTCGGAAACTCTGGAGGATTGCTCCTATCACTCTGGCCGCAAGACGAGACCAGAGCGAAATCCAAAGTCGATCGACCTAATCTTACACGATTTTGACTCATTACCGACAGTAGACAGCGGAAAGGCTGGCGGCGACAAAGAGTCGCCCTGTCGAGACAATTTAAGGATCGTGTATGGCGGATAAAAAGGTAAAAGGAGATGAGATCACACAGGTAGAGAAGTTCATACAAATGTGAGACTCGGCCAATGTTACCGTGAAATTTGTGGAACCTGTTGGTGGAACAGGGTGTAACCCGTTCGATGGTTTTGCACTGCAAAGACAAGAAAAGACGATGACAAAAAGTACGAGGGGTTGTTCTTGTGTTTTATAGGGCGGAGGGGTTGCTTATGCAATCAATGACCCAGCGAGCGATTCCCACCGACTTTGTCACTTCACTCGTGTATCAGTTGTACCATCCTGCGATAATATCCCGTCTCTCTTTCTTGTCCAGCTGCCTGTGATATACTACTGATACACGCAGCACAGGTATTCCTCATCATAACTTTCACAAGTACTGAACGGTGCGCAGAACTTCACGATTCCTGCGTTAGCACCAACAACGGCGGCTCATCGCTTTTCCTGTACTTACCAGAGTGATACCATGGACATCCTTGACGAAAAAGTGAACGGTGGGCCCGCAATGGAGATCATTGACGACGTGGTGTCTGTGCGCGACCGTCAGTTTGCAATTGATTTCACAAAGGGGACTGCGCTAATTTATATAATCCCCCTCAGATGAGGCGTTTGCCGCGAAGCATATGCCAGACTTAGGGCATGATGTCAAGGATTTCAAGGTCTACACTTGGCGGTTGTCGAACTGGAAGAAGCTCGAGAAGAAACTCACCAGTCCGGAGTTTGACTGTGGCGGTCATAAATGGTGGGCTACTAACACATGATCTCGAAACACTGGAATTGAGATCGTCGTTGCATTCAGGCGCATACTGTTATTCCCCTTTGGAAATTCTAACGCACCACCTAATGACACTGTTTCCGTCTACCTCGACTATGCAGAGCCCAAGAAGTCACCAGAGGGCTGGCATGCTTGTGCACAGTTTGCCCTGGTTATCTCCAACATTCATGATGGTACCATATACACAGTTAGCCGTAAGTTGTGTATTCGCATTTATGTTGCACAAATGGCTTATTAATATCGCTGTGCTTAGATGCCCATCACCGATTCATTACCGAAGAGTGTGACTGGGGTTTCACCCGCTTCAGCGAACTGCGGAAATTGTTCAATGTTCAAGAAGGTCATCACCGACCGACGATCGAAGAAGAGTCCGCAGATGTAACCGTGTACGTTCGTGTATTGGAAGATCCAACTGGTGTTCTCTGGCATAACTTTGTCAAGTGAGCTTTTCTGTGCTATTATTATCCCGACGGGGCTCATTCTCCATGCTTCTAGCTACGATTCCAAGAAAGAAACAGGATACGTTGGTCTCAAGAACCAAGGCGCGACATGTTATATGAATTCTCTGCTTCAGTCTCTGTTTTGCACGCGATACTTCAGAAAGGTATGTGGCGGGTAGCGCAATAATGTCGCCTGGCAGTGGTGCTAATATCGGCACTTAAGGCTGTGTACCAAATTCCAACAGAAGAGGAGCACCCTACGGAAAGTGTATCTCTGGCGTTGCAACGGGTATTCTATCATTTGCAGACGTCGGACCAGCCGGTTGGTGAGCAATCCAGTGATCACAATGTCGTGGCAGTTACTCAACTCTGGATAGGGACAACGGAGTTGACAAAGTCGTTCGGATGGAAGTCTGGCGACTCGTTTTATCAACATGACGTTCAAGAATTCAATAGGGTACTGCAGGATAACTTGGAGTCGAAGATGAAGGTCAGGAGTTTCATATATGACCTTATATAGTCCGCCTCATGGGTTGAACAGGGCACAAAAGCGGAGGGCGCAATCGCCAAGCTCTTTGTGGGCAAAATGAAAAGTTACATCAAGTGTGTCGACGTTGAGTACGAATCATCGAAGAGCGAGGAATTTAAAGGTACGCGCGCTTCCTTACTCATTTGGAATGGGTATTGACGTTTTCGGTCGCTAGACATCCAGCTCAATGTCAAAGGGATGAAAAACCTCTACGAATCCTTCAAATACTTCGTCGCAGTTGAGATGATGGAGGGTGAGAACAAATATCAAGCAGAAGGCTTTGGACTTCAAGACGCCAAGAAGGGCTTGGTGTTCGAGTCTTTCCCGCCTGTCCTTCACCTCCAACTCAAGCGGTTCGAGTACGACATTCAACGTGATGCCATGATCAAGGTTAGCATGGCAGGGATAGTGGACACCGCTCTCAGTGCTCAACGGATACATCGTTTTAGATCAATGACCGCCACGAATTCCCCTTCGAGATCGACCTCGCAGAATTCATCGATGAAGGTCCAACTAAGTCGGAGAACTGGGTGTACAAGTTGCACGGTGTTTTGGTGCACTCTGGGGATGTCAACGGGGGGCATTACTTTGCGCTGATCAAGCCGGATCGCGACACCAGATGGCTCAAGTTTGACGATGATCGTGTGACCCCTGTCACTGATCGGGAGGTGCTCGAGGAGAATTATGGTGGCGAGCTGTTGAATGGAGTTCCTCCACCGATGCAGCGCAACCAGGTTCGCGCGATGAAGCGCTTCACGAACGCATACATGTTGGTGTACGTTCGGGAGACTGCCATTGACGAGATCCTGGCGCCGTTCAAAGAGGAGGATACACCCCCACATCTCAGTACGCCGGTCTCCCGTTTGGTCTGACATGCACCTGAAGTTCTTTTCAGAGCGCCGACTCGATGAAGAGCGTCTTCAGATTGAGGCCAAGAAGAGGGAACGCGAGGAGCAGCACCTATTCCTGACTGCCAAGGTCATCACAGACGATACCTTCGCACAGCACGAAGGCTTCGACCTTGCCACCTTCGATGAGAAGAACTGGCCTCCCTCAGACCTTCCTAGCTTCCGAGTGCTGAAGCAGGAGACATACAGTGTCTTCAAGTCACGCGTTGCCAGTCACTTCAATCTCCCCGAGAGTAAGATTCGGCTATGGGTTCTGGTCAATCGACAAAACAAAACTGTTCGGCCTGATACGCACATACCTGAGAATGAGCCTACACTTAGTGCGCATATATTCGCCATCTTATGTCAGTTATCCTTATACTTACCTCGCTAACAGCTGTCGAAGTCATTCGTAATAACATGGCCGCGAGACAAAACGACCTTCGCCTCTACCTTGATGTCATTCCCGACCCAAGCAAGGTAGGTACTCACGCTCGTTCTGTGAACCAGCAGATCTGACGACATGCCTCCCAGCCCGAACCTCCCGCTGGGTCCATCATGATCTTCCTCAAGCACTTCGATACTTCGAAACAGACGTTGTATGGTGTAGGAAAGGTATACGTGCCGCGGAACTGCAAAGTCCAAGATGTACACCCGCTGATCAACGAGCGTATGAGGTGGACACCTGGAACTCCTTTGAAGTTATATGAGGTATGATCTACTTGTGGAAGTCGTACTGGCGACGTATACTGAGTTGGCGTTCCAGGAAATCAAACCTGGCATGATTGAGCAAATGAAGCAGAAACTTACGTTTACTCAGAGTGAGATCCAGGATGGGGATATCATCTGTTTCCAGGTTGAGCACTCAGAAAAAGAGTACGTCACCTTTATACTGCACCGAATGATGCCTACTTACGTCGATAATTATCTAGGATCCACGATCTGGATAGCCAGGGCCTCTACTCGAATCCGATACAGTTCTACGACTTCTTGCAGAACCGCGTGATGATCATATTCCGTCCGAAGTTCGAAGAACCAGATCATGATCACCCCGAGTTTAGTCTCATACTAAGCAAGAAGCACAACTACGATATTGTGCGTACTCCTCCCGTGTTTTCTCTGATGCATTCACCCTGATAATTCCCAAAAAGATGTCTCAAAAAGCTGGCGAGTTCTTGCGACACGACCCAATCAAGTTGCGCTTCACAACGACACACGTTGCCAACGGCACCGCCAAGTCCGTTCTCAAGCGCTCCCTCAACCAGAGCATAGCAGAGATCATGGGCTCCAACTACATAAACCCCACAACGACTGTGATTCTCTACGAGAAACTGGATGTTAGCATCGTCGAGCTCGAAACGAAGCGAAGTCTGAAGATCATCTGGACTGGCATTCACAACCGTGAAGAGGCGTCATATCCGTTCCTCCTACCGAAGACGAGCAACGTCCACGAACTTGCGGAAAATCTTGCGAAGCACGTGACGTTGACACCTGGAGGGAGTGGGAAGATACGCGTGTTTGAGGTTTCGAAGGATGGCAAGACGCAGAAGGAGTTCACTGGTTCGGAGATGATTGGTAACATACCTGACCCAGTGGAACTTTATGCCGAGGTACGTGCGGTGGTGCTTGCAAGTTCGCACAATAACTGACTGCTTATGCAGGAGATACCACGGGAAGAGCTAGAGGCAGATGAACACGACAAGATCATCAGCGTCTTCCACTTCCAGAAGGAGGTGTCACGGACACATGGTGTACCTTTCCGCTTCGTTGTGAAACCTGTGAGTCTCCTGGCCGAGGTCAATTACCTGTGCTGACAGTGTTCCCACTTCAGCACGAGAAGTTCGCAGACACGAAGAAGCGTCTACAAACACGAATAGGTGTTTCAGACAAAGATATTGCAAAGTATAGGTTTGCCCTCATACAAATTGCAACATTCAAGCAGCCGTCATACATTGAAGATGGTAAGCTTTGCTCGCGTTTTTGTATTCGGACTCTCGTTGACTCCTGTCCAGAGGACACCATATACGAACACAAGTTCGCACCAGAAGATGTACTTGGCCTCGACCACGTAGACAAGTCAGGCAAGACACGGACGGGCGCAGGCGAGAAAGCTATAGTTATCAGAGGCTGATGTGTAGTTGTAAATTGTACCACTCAGGGGTGGATCGTGTTTCGACGTATCGTCTCTCTAATCTTACGCATTGTACTTTTTTTTTCCGACTCAATCTTACAGTTTCCTTCTATTTGGTTTCGAAAAAGTTTTCACGCGCAGATATGAATGATATAGTCCAGCTGCAAGCCAACAAGAGGTGCATCATGATTATGGTTGACGCATAGGTATAGATACGATATGAACATCGACTACTTCCGCTTCTTGTTCTTCTTGGGCTACGAAAGGACTTGTAAGAGATGGAGCGACTGTGGGTATGCGATGGACTCACCGATTTTGAAGGGGATTGTGTGGCATCTCCTTCGCCGTCACTCGATACAACACTCTCAGCACGACCGGGGGTAGGAGGAGCAAGGCCGTTGGCAGGCTTGCCGGGTGTTCCAGGTGTTGGTGAGATCGCGCGTGCCGGGGATTGCTGTGCCTGCGCCTGCGCTTGAGCCTGAGCCCTAAGTTGTGCCTGTGCCTGTGCTGCTGCGAACATGGCAGCTGCAGGCGAGCCAGGTGGCGGAGGTCCGGGCATCATCATGGGCTGCAAGGCCGGGAGTTCGACTTTCGTGCCAACCTTGCCGTATTTTTGCTCTGGAGCTCACGATGAGAGCTCGATCATCAAAACATACGGAATAGACCAACCTTTTCTTGCCCTTGTTGCTGCAGTTTCATCAAACACAGCGCGCATCTTCTCATTGGCGATCATTTCACCAGCAGTCTGGAAGATGATTGTGCCCCAGCCTTCAACGAACGTGTTTGCTTCGGCAACGACTTCCATGATCTCTGCCTCGAGCTCCTTCTCTGCTTGAAGCAAGCTGTTCCAAAGGTCATCACCGATTGATCCCTTCTGCAGGAGGTTCTGTAGCGCCGGTTTGTCTTCACGGAGTTTCACCACACGGCTGACGTCTGTCATGGCGCGCCTAATGAGGGCAGCCTTGAGAAGTGCCTCGTGGGCAGGGGGATCACTTTGCTGCAGCAAGGAGACATAGATATCGCGTTCCGGGTGAGTAGGGAAATATGGCTCATATAGTTTGCCTGTAGTGATGTTCACATGCCATGCACGCTGTCCATAACGATGATCAGAACGTACCTGCATTGCGTTTTCTGTAAAAATGAGAGAATATGAGTAAACTAGAGATAACTATCCCAATGTACAAGACTGGGACAAGAACCGAAGCCATGATGGAAAACCGAAAGAAAAGTGTAACCTGGTGTGTGGCCGACGTGTCCTTGCACTCAAAGGACACCTTATCACAGCCACACCGAGCTTTGTCCGTGTTTGTGTCGACGCCCGGCATGCATCGGACTGCCCCGGTGTCTTCCCGGTGTGGCACCGTGCAGGGTCAAGGAACATCCGCCGCCGGCCGATCACTCACATGGATTTTGACTTTGTTCCGGGCGTTTTCTTGGACGGTGCTATAAGAGTCGGTTAGACGGCACAAGTACTTGACACTCTCCCACTCACCTTTTTTACTGAGTCTAGTTATCTATCCCCATAGTTATAATGCTCGGTCGTAGCGCTTTCCTGTCAAAGTCTGTCTCGAGGAATGTTTCCTACAATGCTGGTTTCCGTCGTCTGGCTTCGACGAAGGTCGGATCTTCGTTAATTAACTTACTGCCTTTTCGGTCTTATATTTTACTACCCCACAGTCTCTCAAGGAGACTCTCCAAGAAGTCATCCCGGCGAAGCAGGAACAACTCAAGAAGCTGGTCAGTACATGCCTGTCCAAATATATCCCGTAACTCAATAGACACATGAACCGATCCAGAAAGCCGAGCACAGTAAGGCAGTGGTGGGCGAGGTCACGGTATGCCAGGACATCGCATGTGTGGTGGTCGCTGTCTGACGCGTCGTTCAGGTTGAGAACATCATCGGGGGCATGAGGGGCCTCAAGGCCATGCTCTGGGAAGCATCTGTCCTCGATCCGAACGAGGTATGGTAGTGCTTCCGATCTGACCGGACCTTGGGTATTCACTTCCTCGTGATTAAGGGCATTCGTTTTCACGGTTTGACCATTCCCGACTGCCAGAAAGTTCTCCCCCCTTCCCCTACAGGCAAGGAGATGACTGCCGAGAGCATGCTCTGGCTCTTGCTTACTGGTCGGGTTCCCTCCCCTAACCAGAGTAATCAACTTTCCGCAGAACTTGCGGAAAAGGGCGAGCTGCCTGACTTTGTCGTGAAGCTCATTGATTCGTGCGTACTATTGCTTGCGATCAAATCTAGCCCGTGATGACACCTCCGGTAGTCTACCTAATACCCTCCACCCCATGACCCAGCTTGGTATGGGTGTTGCTGCCTTAAACCATGACAGCGTGTTCCAGGCTGCGTACGAGCGCGGTATCAAGAAGAGCGAATACTGGACGTACACACTCGAAGACTGCTTGAACCTCGTTGCCAAACTACCTGCCCTGGCTGCGCGGATCTACCGCAACGTATACCACCCCGAGAAGTCGATCGCTCCTATTGACAAGAAATTGGATCTCGTCGGTAAGCTGTTTACGCGTCTGCTTTCATATGTCTATCTCAATTAGTCTTAGGTAACTACTCCAACATGTTGGGCTTCGGCCAGAATGAGCCCTTGACGGAATACCTGCGCTTGTACATCGCTCTTCACGGTGACCACGAAGGCGGAAACGCCTCAGCCCACACTGCTCGTATGTTTCGCGCTTCATGGCTATAATGACGCGTCTAATCTTAGCCTGCAGACCTGGTTGGCTCCACTTTGTCCGATCCTTACATTTCATACTCGGCCGCACTCTTTGCGCTTGCTGGACCTCTCCACGGGTTAGTAGCCACATATTCGCACGCAAAGTCGCGACTTACCCTTGGACATTAGTCTTGCTAACCAAGAGGTACTGAGATGGCAAATGGCCATGCAGAAAGAGATCGGTGATACGATCACTCACGAGAACATCAGAGAATACCTCTGGAAGACCCTCAAGAGCGGTCAAGTCGTGCCAGGGTGCGCAATAGCGTAGCCTGAGGTTTAACTATAGGCTCATTCTCCTTTAGATACGGCCACGGTGTCCTCCGTAACCCTGATCCTCGCTTCATCGCCCTCCAGGAGTTCTGCAAGACCCGCCCAGAGCTTCAAGCGAGCCCGATCATTCAACTCGTTCAGCAGGTTCGTCGCAGAGCGAACGTTCCCAGAAGCTGGTTGCTGATGTCCTGTACCAGACCGCCGAAGTTGCCCCTGATGTCTTGAAGGAACACGGCAAGGTATGTATCCTCTAGAGTTTCTCCCGATGCTTCCTCTAAATGTCCGGCAGACCAAGAACCCCTACCCGAATGTCGACGCCACGTCCGGTATGTGCCCATTCATCCAACAGCCTTGCCGTCTCACCGAGCTTATTTGACAGGATGCGTGTTGCACCACTACGGTCTGACCGAGTTCAAGGTAATGTCCATTCCCTTCTGTCAACTTACACGTCCAGATCTCATTTCCGATCACTCAAGTACTACACCGTCATCTTCGGTGTTTCCAGAGGTAAGAAGCACCTGCTCCGGCTGCGCAGAAGCTGACGATTCATTGGTTTCCGTAGCCCTGGGTGCTTTGACCCAACTGGTGTGGGCACGAGGTGAGTTTATTGTGCTCTTCCCTTGCTTCTTGATAGTGATCTGACGTGGCACGGTAGCTTTGGGATTGCCCCTTGAGCGACCAAAATGTGAGCCGTTGGCTTCTGTGCTTTCTGACGTGGCGAAGCGCCTGTACTAAATTTACTCTCCTCTTTCCTACTACAGCCTACTCAATGGACGCTCTGGAGAAATTGATCAAGAACTGAGAGGATACCCTTGGGACCCTCCCTTGGAATATGAGATTCAGGGTGGTCACACGAGCGGTTTGGGAGGATGTTTATTTACCCCTACAACGATACGATATCGGATGCGTTGTTTACTTATGTTCGGACGAACACTCATGGTATCTCTCAAAACAGGAAACGCAATAAAACGTAATAAAACATGGATTGATCAACATCACAGATATCATACAGTCACCGTTCATCAGGAGAGGAAAATGCAAGAAAGAAAAGCGCGCTTGGTTATAAGTATGTCGATCACCAAATGACAGCCATCAAAAAGAAAGAAAGTTGGTTTTACAAACTGAGACCCTCGCAATCCAACCAGGTCAGCCAGACCACCGGAAAAACTGATAATAATTACCAGGGAATAAAGGGCAGTGTGCTCAACATACGCAACAAAAAACGGAAATTAAGAAAGTGGCGTCCAGCCAAAGCTGAAAACAGTGAGTTCGACGACAATGAAAGGGAGGGGTAAGTGAAGCCAGGAGGAAGAGGAGGGAAAGAAGCGTCCTATCGTGGTATATCGAATCAATCAAGCCCATAACAACAAACAACCCCAGCGCTATCACGCTTAGAACCTCCTCGGCGCACCGCCCTGAGGTTGGGGTTGGCCAGGTGGGGGCATCTGCTGAGGATACTGTTGTGGGGGAGGAGCACGACCTGCGAGCATGCCTGGTGGAGGAGCGCCGCCTGGGGGACCTGTCATCCCAGGACGCTGTCCGGGTGGGGGCTGACGACCTGGGCCAGGCCCATACCCCTGTGGAGGGACGGGGTAACCGCCAGGGCCAGGTGGGCCAGGCGGAGGACCCTGTCCTGGAGCAAAGCCGCGTGGGGGCGGGAATCCCTGCATTGGGCGACCCCCAGGTCCTGGTACTGGACCTGACCCCGGCTGTCCGTGTGGTGGAGGACCGCGTAAAGGTGGTTGTTGAGGTGGAGGCCCTTGACGCGGCTGACCTCCTGTTGGGCCAGGGTCATGGAGCGCAACAGGCGCTGGACGGCCACCGGGGCCTTGTGCTCCGTTCGGCATTGGGCCGGGTGCTGAGGGAGGGGGTGGGTTCTTCTCGGCGGCCTTTATAATTTCGTCGCTATAGAAGGGTAAGAAAGAGCAGCCATGAGAGAGTGATCGTGAGACAAAGATGTAATCAAGCGAGATAAAGAAGGGGCGATAATGAAGTTAACAAAACTTACTCGAGAAGGTTAAGTGCTGCGCAAAGCACAACCCATTCTACGCAGTCCTCGTTGCCTTCTCCCAAGGTCTGCCACACGGCCTTCTCCTCGGGTGTTTTCCCAGTGATGCTAATTCTGGTGCCGCCACCGTTGGGACCTGGTGGGTTCTTTTGTATTTTGCCAAACTCGATGCGCTTGGGGGGTATGTTGTGACCGGCATAGGCAAAGTAGAACATGCTCCAGAAAGCAGCATTCGGATTTGGCTTTGAGATCTGGAAAAGAGGTAGATCCGGAGAGTCTGGGGAGGGTAGAGAGAGTTTATATATAGGAGAGATAACACCAGTGTTTGCGATGGACCATTTGAGATTCCGGGATGCCTCGCAGCGTACTACGCGAGCAGAGGATGTATTGGCATGACCGGGGTCGGATGCGGTGGATTTCCCAGCATTCGGACGGGGAGGGAATAGCTTGGCAACGCAGAGGTCACCCTGAGGAGAGGGAGTCAAGAGGTAGTTCTCGGAGTTCTGTTACTATGATGAGAAGATTTGAGATGGAGGAGATAAGTTGATGGACCCACGAAATTGGTGTGGAGGTATGAGTAGAGTATATTGGACGGTTGGCCTGTGGGGAAGTCTGAGTATACCTAGTGACTAGGTAATGCACCGTTTACAAACCATGAGGTGTCACTATGAGAGTTGGGAGGTGGTTGGGTACTGGCGGGTGTGTAGGGGATGTATACACGGCGTAAATCGCTGGTGATCACGAGGCAATAAGTATTGTCCAGTTAGAGCGATATACAGGACACTTACCGGCCATTTGTGAGTTCCAGTAGTCAGGCAAATGTCTACGGAAGATGGAGAAGGAGGACAAGAAGGAACAAGGTGTTGCGAGACAAGTTGTGGGTTGCTGAGCTGGTCGTGAGCTGGAGAAGTTACTCTCCTCGTGACTGCTTGCAACAGCATCCCAAAAAGGAAAGCTAGGTTGGGGTTTAACACAATACCGCACATCTGGTCGAATCCCTTTGGGCCCCCTTTAGGCGCCTTTAATTGTGCACCGGTTTCACGTTTCACGTTTCTGTGGTGATATGGAGCATGTCGGCACGCTGTACTGCCGTCGTAGATATATTTTATCACCGACTGCCATCGTTGGGCGGTATCTGCGTGCAGATTGATGCGTGACGTGACTTGTTGTGACGTTGAATCACGGCAGGGTCTTCATCGATCCCGTCAGTGGCAAAACCACATTCTGACAGCTAAGAACAAGTTCATCTCAAAACAAACAATCTGGCAAACCGTATTGTGTTTTGCAGACAATCAGTTCTGCCATTCACTTCTTTATAATGAAAGGACTCAAGAAATCCTTCGTATGTTTTCAACTAGTTCATTTACGTGCCACCAGTATCTTAACTTTTCGCGCGCAGGCTCAGCTCAACAGGAAGAGTTCCCAGGATTCTACGTCTTCAAAGAGCAGCAAGGAGGCAAGACCACAAGCTGCTCCAGCTGCAGCGCCCCCTCCTCCTCCGCCTAATACCGCTAAACCATTGCCCCCACCTGCCCCCTCGGGAGCGATACTGCCAGGTGCATCGGTCAACAACACCAGCAACCACTCTCTCAACTCTCAGGCGCAGTCGTCTTCCAACCGCTCCTCATCACCTGCTACCAGCGCACCATCTACCCCTGATCGTAGATACAACTCTGGCCAATCGTCACCAATCCCTCCCATAGTGGTTGTGAGCTCTGACCCGGCGTCTGAGCCAGCCGCAAGATCTGGCCAGTTTGGCTCCCCAGAGCGCACATCACTCGGCTTAGATCTTGCTGGTGGCAACGCCACACCTCCGCGCGCTAATACGCTGAATCGCCTTCGGTCTGGGCCCCGAGATACCATCCCTATCGTCGGCAAGCCCCCCCGTAAACAGCGAAGCAGCCGCTTCGTCGTCACTGAGAAGGTTGAGATCGAGCGACTTGCCCCATTCGCTGGTGCGTGACGCTTCCGTTAACGTGGCTAACTCACGTTTTCATTGTACCTAATCTTAGAGGTGCCGCCGTCGGAGAGGTCACAGCTATTTATCAAGAAGCTCAACCAATGTCGCGTGTTATTCGACTTCAATGACGCCAGTGCGGAGCTCAAAGGTAAACAAATTAAAGCGCAAACCTTGCATGAAATGCTCGAGTACATCACTACCCAAAGAGGCGTGATCACCGAAAACATATACCCCGAGGTTGTCAACATGGTAAGTTCATCTGTATTTCTTTTCGTTATTGCATAGCTCAATCCGCACTAGTTTGCTGTCAACCTTTTTCGCTCTATACCCCCTCCTGTCAACCCCACAGGAGACGCATTCGACCCAGAGGAAGATGAGCCTGTTTTGGAGCTCGCGTGGCCACACCTTCAGATTGTCTACGAATTCTTCCTCAGATTTGTCGAAAGCCCCGACTTCAATACGAATCTCGCCAAACGTTACATTGATCAGCCTTTCGTGCTCAACCTCCTCGAGCTCTTTGATTCGGAAGACCCAAGAGAACGCGATTTCCTCAAGACGACGCTCCATCGTATATACGGCAAGTTCCTCAACCTCCGCGCCTTCATTCGTCGGTCGATAAACAATGTATTCTACCATTTCATCTACGAGTCCGAAAGGCATAACGGTATCGCGGAGCTGCTAGAGATCCTGGGCTCGATCATCAACGGTTTCGCCCTGCCCCTCAAAGACGAGCACAAGACCTTCCTGACGCGAGTCCTGATCCCGCTTCATAAAGTCAAGAGCCTGTCCCTCTACCACCCTCAACTCGCGTACTGTGTCGTTCAGTTCTTGGAGAAGGATCCGGCGCTCGCGGAGGAAGTTATGCTGGGATTGCTCAAGTACTGGCCCAAGGTCAACTCACCAAAGGAGGTCATGTTTTTGAACGAGGTTGAGGAAGTCTTGGACGTCACCGATCCCTCCGAATTTCAGAAGATCCAAGTTCCGTTGTTCCACCAGCTTGCGAGGTGCATCAACAGTCAACATTTCCAGGTGGCCGAGCGGGCTCTGCTATATTGGAACAACGAATATGTCGTGAATCTCATGAGCGACAATTTGGCTGTTATCCTACCAATTGTTTTCCCCGCTTTGTATACTAACTCTAAGTCTCATTGGAATCGGTGAGTGCTTTAGATGGTGTTATTATTGTGGTTTTTGACACATGGACGTAGGACGATACACGGCATGGTGTACAACGCTCTCAAATTATTCATGGAAATCAATCCCGAGTTGTTTGACGAAACTCTGCAGCACTACAAACAACGTAAAACCGAGTCAGTCGATCTCCTTTTGCCCGCATTCCATTTAACCAACTTTTCGGTCACAGTGAACAGCAGCATGCAGTGGATCGATACGAGCAGTGGCAAAAAATCCGTGAGAAGGCGATGCAAAACGCGGCCGGAAAGCTGCCCACAGGGTTCAGAGAAGTTGATAGAGAGCCTCCCCCACCACCGTCTGTTGGTGATGACTCGGACATCCTGGAATTGTCGATGGAGTTGAACGCCGTGTCGATCGAAGGCGAGGTACCAGGAGATCTGGACGAGAGTGGTATTGAAAGGGTACCAATGGCTGATCCTGGTTTGGATGTTCGTGGATACAATATGAGGGTGTAATACACGTGCTTACTGGTTGTTTTAGCGCGAGATCCCTCACGTTGGCAGCGATCACTCACCGGTTTCGCAGAGCCCTCACGTCCGGAGGAAGAGTGTTTTGCCAGGTAAGTCCCCTTGCTTAGTGTAAGGAAATTTTGACTGACAAAGGAATGATAGTCGACCCGTCGGTTATCCGTGATCTTCAAGCACATCGCAGTCTGGATGACACGATTAGCATTGGAGGGCCGCACACCAATGGAGCGTGATGGATCTTTCTCGCAAACGCCCTCGCCCTTTCCACGTGTGTTGATAGTTGCAAATAGCCAAGGCCACTTCTACCGATTATTCATGACTGATGACCATTCCAACTATCTTTCATTCACTTTCTTCCATCCGCGCTGCCTCTCTGAATCCTGTTATCTTTTCAACGATCGAAGAACATGTTCACACTGTCTCTCCTCGTGTTTCTTCTTCTTCTGGAGCATGTATCTTCATGAATGCGCATGCATATGCTTTCCCCCCTGCGTTGTCTATGTTGAAACCTACAGTACACATACATATCCGCTAGACGTATATTTGGACATCGCCGACATTTAGCTGCAACATACCACCTTTCTCTCTTCAAGCGAAGTTTCCCCTGCATTAGAGGGTGGTGTGTGTTAAAATTGGCAGATGATAACAAAACACGGTGCATTGCCCTGGGCTATGGGTGATCGTCCTTGAAGGCACTAGAATGACCGCGGGATGGGAAGCGTCACCAGGTGGTGCGGCGGTGGCACTGGATGAGGACCTCACCGCCATGGAGGATTGCCTGATATGGTATGTTTTATTAGGTAATCGCTCTACGTCAAGAAAGAACCCTCTAGAAACGTGAAGGAACGTCCTGGAATGACGCGGAATCTCACTCTGTATAAAAACTGTAATCAAGAGGACATCCTTTTTTCTTCACTGTCATCTGTTTCTGTATCGTTATCCTCATTGTAAGTACTACAGCGCGCACAGACCAAGAACAACAAAATCTTACCGCCTGCTCATCAGACACGACCACCACTAAAATCTAGAATCCGCAATGTCCACTCCTGGAAAAGCCATCGGTATCGATCTTGGCACGACCTACTCGTGAGTTTTGATCTCTTGTACTCCGTATTTCGCGATCTGATTTTTTCTAGTTGCGTTGGTGTCTGGCAAAACGATCGTGTTGAGATCATCGCTAACGACCAGGGAAACCGCACGACCCCCTCATATGTCTCCTTCTCCGACAACGAGCGTCTCATTGGTGACGCCGCAAAGAACCAAGTCGCCATGAACCCTCACAACACGTGAGTACCTCCGCAGTCGATTATTTGACTGTCACATCGGTGGTTAATAACCCCCTGTTTATAGTGTTTTCGATGCTAAGCGTCTCATCGGCCGCAAGTTCGACGACCAAGAAGTGCAGTCTGATATCAAGCACTTCCCCTTCACGGTCTTCAGCAAGGGTGGCAAACCCTATGTCTCCGTTCAGTACCGTGGCGAGACCAAGGAATTTGTAAGTGTTCGGGTATTTAACAAAGATAAATTTTATCTAATCATGGTTTTGTAGTCACCCGAAGAAATCTCGTCTATGGTTCTCCTTAAGATGAAGGAGACCGCAGAGTCGTATTTGGGCTACCCTTGCAACAACGCTGTCGTTACCGTCCCCGCTTACTTCAACGACTCGCAGCGACAAGCCACCAAGGATGCTGGTACCATCTCCGGCATGAACGTTCTCCGTATCATCAACGAGCCTACCGCTGCTGCTATCGCGTACGGTCTTGACAAGAAGGTGTTGGGCGAGCGTAATGTCCTCATCTTCGATCTTGGTGGAGGAACTTTCGATGTCTCGCTCCTTACCATTGAGGAGGGCATCTTCGAGGTCAAGGCCACTGCTGGTGACACTCACTTGGGTGGTGAGGATTTCGATAACAGACTTGTCAACCACTTCGTCCAGGAGTTCAAGCGCAAGAACAAGAAGGGTAAGTTTCGTCATCAATATCATCGCCTGGCAAAATAATCATGGTGCTTGCGCAGATCTGTCCTCAAACCCTCGTGCCCTCCGTCGTCTCCGTACTGCCTGCGAGCGTGCCAAGCGTACCCTCTCTTCCGCCACTCAAACTTCCATCGAAATCGACTCGCTCTTCGAGGGTATCGACTTCTACACCTCGCTCACTCGTGCCCGTTTCGAGGAGCTCTGCCAGGACTTGTTCCGCAGCACCCTCGAGCCCGTCGAGAAGGTCCTCCGTGACTCAAAGATCGACAAGGGCAACGTCCACGAAATTGTCTTGGTCGGTGGTTCCACCCGTATCCCCCGTATCGTGAAGCTCGTCTCCGACTTCTTCAACGGCAAGGAGCCCAACAAGAGCATCAACCCCGACGAGGCTGTTGCCTACGGTGCTGCCGTCCAGGCTGCTATCCTCTCCGGTGACACCTCCGAAAAGACCCAGGACCTCCTCCTCCTCGATGTCGCTCCTTTGTCCCTCGGTATCGAGACTGCTGGTGGTGTCATGACTGCCCTCATCAAGCGTAACACTACCGTCCCCACCAAGAAGGGTGAGACGTTCTCGACATACTCGGATAACCAGCCCGGTGTGTTGATCCAGGTCTACGAGGGTGAGCGTGCACGGACGAAGGACAACAACTTGCTCGGCAAGTTCGAGCTCTCTGGTATCCCCCCTGCACCTCGTGGTGTTCCTCAGATCGAGGTCACCTTCGACATCGACGCCAACGGTATCTTGAACGTCTCCGCTGCAGACAAGACCACCGGCAAGTCGAACCGTATCACCATCACCAACGACAAGGGTCGCTTGTCCAAAGAGGAGATTGAGCGCATGGTCAACGAGGCTGAGCAGTACAAAGGTAAGCCCTACTGGTTTCCAATGCCTCAACCCTAGATCCTGACGGATTTCGTTTCTAGCTGAGGATGAGGCTGCTGCTTCCCGTATCCAAGCCAAGAACGGCCTCGAGTCTTACGCGTACAACCTCCGTAACTCGATTACCGACGAGAAGCTCGCTGACAAGTTCGAGGCTGCCGACAAGTCCAAGCTTGAGACCGCTGTCAACGAGACCATTGCATGGCTCGATGCCTCACAGGAGGGTTCGAAGGAGGAGTACGAGGAGAAGCAGAAGGAACTCGAGGCAATCGCCAACCCCATCATGCAGAAGCTCTACAGCGCTGGAGGTGGTGCTCCCGGTGGCTTCCCTGGTGGCGCACCAGGCGGTTTCCCTGGCGCTGGCGGTGCTCCTGGTGGTTTCCCTGGTGCCTCTGAGGACGGCCCAAGCGTTGAGGAGGTTGACTAAAGGACTCACTTGCCTGTCATCAACTTTTTGCTTGCATCGTTTCTCTGATCTCATCGCATCACGATCCTGGTAGTATGTTGTTAGTGCATAAAATAATTCAGCAGCTGTACGTTACACGCATCATCACTTTAGAATGAATGTTCCCTTTAAATTCTCTATTTCTCGTGTGATGGTCTTTGTGATTGTTGCCAACTTGTGTGATCTCTTCAAAGCCTTGCCTTCCCACCCTTGGTCTAATCGTGCGCGCGGCTTCCACCTGCAAGTTGAAGTTGCAACTCAGGTTATCAGATACGTAACGTAATCGTCATCTTGTGTGCCAGTCCGACTGCGTACTGCTATTAGCTGCTTGCCAAACTGCCTGTCACTGCATAATCCCCGCAAGTGTTGATTATTCCTCGACGTTGGTTTCGTCGTTCGACAAGTCTCTACCGTGTCTCCTAGCTATGAGTGAACGCGGGGCACGACCACCGGCACGATTAATACAGTGCGTAAGATCCTCTCTCACTTGGCCAGATAGTAACAGCTACTGCCTACTTCGTAGAGGCATCTACCGGCAACTGTTCCATGGCGGTCTCAGCCTTTCAAAGCTCAGGGATGCAGTAACCCAAGGACGCCTACTACAACCATCTGATGGAGCCATCGGAGTCCCAGGTCGGAGTCTAGCATGGAAGGCGAGACCCACCGACACATACCCACCATTTTCGTCGAGGGTGCTCATGCAGAGTCTTACCAGCTGTTTCTCCTGAAAGACGAGCCGCTGGAGCCGCCGCCTGATGAGGTGCCAAGCGTGCCCATTGAGCTTCTTCGGACGTCTCGCAAGCAGTTCTCGGAGTTGCTCCTTGAGAAGATGAGGGCTCCGGATGGGAGTTATGATGAGAGTTTTGTCGTTCCCGGACTTGCGATACCGAGAAAGAGCGGACAGGCTCCGACGAACCTGGAGACCAATAATCCTCTGAGTTTACATGATGAGGTACGAAACGTGTTATCTTCGTGGGTTGGATGTCATTGACTGTCTGATACCCACAGAATCCATGGAAGGAATGGTTCGCTGCGGTTGACCTTCGCAAGACCATCCAGCAGGATGTTGAAAGGACGTGGGTTCCATCGTGCACGAGCAGAACGTACCCAACCTCACCAAGTCTTTCAGGTTTCCGGATATGGGGTATTTTCGCAACGAGGATATCCAGCATCAGTTGACAAACGTCCTGTTTCTCTATTCTGTCATGCATCCCGATATTGGATACAGACAGGGCATGCACGAGCTGCTGGCGCCCCTGTTCTATGCTATCGGTAAGTGTGACATTATCGAGCGTCTCGTACGCGGTTCCTCCGTACCTTTGTTCTTCAAATCTACTCATCGCATGCTGCTCGAAGCTAAAGATTGAATCATGTCTTTGGCCTTAGATTTCGATTCCGTTGTAGAGCCTCAAGAACCATCGGGAGAAGATCTTCTATTTTCCGAGGTGTGCGCGAGGTCATGGGTGGCGGCAGATTCGTGGGCACTATTCTCAGCAGTAATGTGCGGAATCTCGCAGTGGTACGAATGGCGCGAACCAACCCCTCCGCCGTCATCTTCGCGAGGCCCGATCAACTTAAAGCCATACGTCTCTCCTATCATCAAGACGTGCAATCATATCCAAGGCACGCTGCTGAAATCCGTCGACCCTCCACTGCACGATGCGTTGCAAAGTGCGGGAATTGAGCCTCAGATCTATGGATTGTGCGTCAATGCCTTTTACATCTGCTTTTTGCTGACATTTAATCAAGGCGGTGGCTACGGCTACTATTTACGCGCGAGTTCCCGATGGACGAGGCGATGGTGCTGTGGGATGGGATCTTTGCAAGCTCATCTCCCATGCCAGAACTCGTCCAGTGGATATGCGTTGCAATGCTCATTCGTATACGGACGAAGAGTGAGAATATGTCAATTGCACCGTCTTGTGGCTACTAACGATATCATGATCCAGTTATACCGTCGGACTACAGCATGCAGTTGACGCACCTCCTGCGGTATCCTCCGTGTCCAACCCCTGAAGAAGGTGCCCCGCACCACTTACTACTTCTCATTCGCCAGGCGGCAGCGCTGGATATCTCCCATACTCCATCGACAGGTGCATCACTGATGCTGGAAAACCGCAACCTCCTAAACATACCTCTTGAAGTACCGGACCCTATACCATCAACCAGGCGGAGGGCTCGCCCGATAGAAAGAACCCACCAAGGATCTTCCTCGGAAATCCTTTCCGGGAGTCCACCGGCTGAGACCCTCCGCCAGCAACCTTCGTTTCAGCTCGGCTTTCCCGAACTTATCGCCCGGGGACTTCTGGATCGTGGGGAGAGCCTAGGCATAAACAAGACCGTCATGAATGCCGTCTCCGAGCTCAAGGTGTGATTCATTTTGGAAAGTTGGTGAACGTGAGCTTGATCTGGAATTAGCGAAATCTTCCTGATTTAGCTTCCACTCTTGTTCGTTCTCCATCGTCCGCATCCTCCTTCGCGGCCTATCCTTTACTCGATGAGAGGACATCAGAAGAGAGATACTCGTGGGACCATCGGAGTGGATTGGAATCCGCACGGGAACTGGCCGAGCTACGACAGCAGAACAAGCATCTCGGAGAGGCCATTACCTGGATCTTGAATATCCTCAATCGATCAGAAGATACGGGGGAGGAATCTTATCAAACGCAAAAGCAGCAGTCATTGGAATCTCTTTCGTACGTGCGGGATGTTTTAAGTGGGCAAGTTGCAGAGGTCGACGAGCGCCGTCTATGGGGAGAGGAGGAGTTCAAGAGACGCTGGGAAGTACGTGAAAAGTCACCATCAGTAGCAAGTGAATCATCCCTGGCTGGGCGGGAAGTGCGGCAGTCTCCAGCAGACGTGACGAGACCCAGTGGCGCTTCATCCCCTTTGCTCCCTCGAGATAATCGCCGATTTTCGCCAAACACCCCTGTCCCGTCTTCCGTCAGTGGGCCTCTCCGCTCGTTTATATCGTCGGGACAGCCAGCTCGAGCTGCACCTCTTAGCGCAAGTCACAATCGTTCACAGTCATCGGGTGGACTATTTTCCTCACGGCCGACGATGGCACCGCGAGTCCCCATGCGTATCTCTGCCAACAATCCTTTCCAGCGAGTGCCAGAGGTCGGAGGGAAAGTCTCACAGTCGGTTGCAACTGGTGAGACAATTGTGGGCGATCAATCGCCGAATTTGCGGAGCGAGGGGCAACATGACCCGCTGGGGGTGCTCAGGTCAAATTAGATTGGCTAGGCAGTAGCAGTATCACGCATTTCACTGTACAGATAGCCAAGTACCATTATTTTATCCTACCTATGATCCATTGCATGATATGCTTGTGAATAACATGGACAAGGGGGCGGGGGAGGATGCGGCTGTTGGCGGGTATTGAGTGGGGAGCCAATGGCGGTAAGAGTGTTACTCAGCCGACCGGAGGCCATTCATGGGAAATCACGCGCCGGGTGAGATCGACAACTTTCTCGTGTTCCATCGGAGTCCCACATACGAACATTTCGCTCATACGCTCCTTCGACTTTCTTTATTCTTCTCGCTCGTCGTCACTGACAGTAGCAATAATGTTCAGAAAGTCCCTGGCGAAGGCCGCCCCTTCAAGGGCCCTTCTACGTCCTCAGCGCGCCTTTTCAACGACCCTCCCCGCCAGAAAGGTCGCCGCGACTAATCCGTTAAAAGCCGAAGAGGTCAAGGTACGTCGCCCGCACTACTTTCAACTACCTCCTATGGTTTTCTGACTGGTCGACCATGTGTAGTCTTGGTCTTCAGGGAAGTACCCGCTCATTGAGCATGAATACGATGCAATTGTCGTGTGAGTAACGCACCGAGGAAGCGGATCCTTTCTCGCGGAACTAATGTTTGGGACGTTGACAGCGGCGCTGGCGGTGCTGGTTTGCGAGCTGCCTTTGGTCTTGCAGAGGCAGGTCTGAACACTGCATGTATCACCAAGCTCTTCCCCACTCGGAGTCACACCGTGGCTGCTCAGGTAAGTTCTAAACTCGTGCAGTTACACGGATCTCACTCAAGTTCTTCAAGGGTGGTATCAATGCTGCACTAGGCGTAAGTACACGAAAGGTCTATTTTATCTGACTGCATTAAGACCTTTTGGATTAGAACATGACTGAAGATGATTGGAGATGGCATATGTACGATACGGTGTGTACCCTTCACCCGCTCGCGACTATCATTCTCACCCGCATCCCAGGTCAAAGGTTCAGATTGGCTTGGTGACCAGGACGCCATCCACTACATGTGTCGTGAGGCACCAAGATCCGTGATTGAGGTATGCCTCTATTGATCTCGACCATGTACTGTGGGCTCATAGCGGCGTTTAGCTCGAGCACTACGGTGTCCCCTTCTCACGAACAAAAGAGGGCAAAATCTACCAGCGTGCTTTCGGTGGTCAATCTCTCAAGTACGGCAAAGGTGGCCAGGCATACCGTTGCGCAGCCGCTGCTGACCGTACCGGCCATGCCCTCCTCCACACACTCTACGGCCAGTCCCTCCGTCACAACACCAACTTCTTCATCGAGTACTTTGCACTCGACTTGATCATGCAAGATGGCGAGTGTGTCGGTGTCATTGCTTTGAACATGGAAGACGGTACCCTGCACCGTTTCAGGTCACACCAGACCGTGTTGGCTACAGGTGGTTATGGACGAACATATTTCAGCTGCACGAGTGCACACACGTGCTCTGGAGATGGTAACGCCATGGTTGCCCGTGCTGGACTTCCCCTGCAGGATCTGGAATTCGTCCAATTCCACCCAACTGGTATTTATGGCGCTGGGTGTCTTATCACTGAAGGTAGCTTGCCTTTTCCCCCTGGTGCTCGACTTGAATCTGAAACCCCCCGTAGGTTCCCGTGGTGAGGGTGGATACTTGTTGAACGGTGAGGGTGAGCGGTTCATGGAGCGCTATGCTCCCACCGCCAAGGATCTCGCCTCCCGCGACGTCGTGTCACGATCCATGACCATTGAGATTCGTGAGGGACGTGGTGTTGGGCCTGAGAAGGACCACATCTACCTGCAGCTCAGCCATTTGCCTCCTGAAGTTCTCCACGAGCGTCTGCCTGGTATCTCTGAGACTGCTGCTATCTTCTCTGGTGTCGATGTTACCAAGGAGCCTATCCCAGTGTTACCCACTGTCCACTACAACAGTACGTTTCCCTTCCTATCTGGATGGCCCTATTACTTACAGGAGGATAGTGGGTGGTATCCCTACCAAGTACACCGGTGAGGTCATTACAGTTGATGAGGTAAGTTGCATACGCCCTTTTGGCTTAGCTAAGGATTCTTATGGTTCTGTAGAACGGTAAAGACAAAGTTGTTCCTGGTCTCTATGCTGCTGGCGAGGCTGCCTGTGTGTCCGTCCACGGCGCCAACCGTCTTGGTGCAAACTCCCTCCTCGATATCGTCGTCTTCGGTCGTGCCTGCGCCAATCATATCAAAGAGAATCTTACCCCCGGCAAGCCCCACAAGAAGATTCCCGACGAAGCTGGTCTCGGCAGTGTTGAATTTTTGGACAAGATTCGCAACGCAGACGGCCCTAAGTCTACTGCTACGATCAGATTGGACATGCAAAAGGCCATGCAATCTGATGCTGCTGTCTTCCGGTTTGTATTACTCAAATCATATTTACTTTCCTGTGGACTGACGATATTTATTGTCTAACAGTACCCAGGAAACTCTGGATGAGGGTGTTGGCAAGCTGCAAACTATCTACAAGTCCTTCAAGGATGTGGGTATCAAGGATAGGAGCATGATCTGGAACTCGTGCGTCATCATTCCGGCTATAGTATTCAACGCAAAACTGACGAGAATACAGTGATCTCGTTGAGACTCTTGAACTTCGCAACCTCCTCCAATGCGCCGTCCAAACTATCACCGCTGCTGCTGCCCGCAAGGAGTCTCGTGGTGCACATGCCCGCGAGGACTTCCCAGAGGTTAGTTGGCTTCCTTTCCCACTCTTAGACGTGTCAATCTGACTCTTCACTCTCACAGCGTGACGACGAAACCTGGATGAAGCACACCCTCACATGGCAGCACGACGTGGATTCACCAGATGTTACCATCAAGTACCGCGGCGTCATCGACAAAACCCTCGATGAGAACGAGTGCAAGGCCGTTCCTCCCTTCAAGCGCACATACTAGGCTATTTCCTTTATTTGGAGTGGAGACGGAGGTGTATGGTGCAAAATGGAGTAGACCTTATTTTCCTTTGTTCTTTATGTAGCCTTGGCTAGGATGCAATCTACTCGGTTCAAGACGCGTACTGTTTGTGGGTCTTTCATCACGAGGAACACAATGCCGTGAGTGGAGCCAATCAATGACAATGACTCCTATCCAAACCAAAACAAACGCCCACAAAAGATATATTGACGCGTTTGACACCAACAGAATTTCCTCCTCTGACCCAGCAACAAATGCCACCAGCTGAGAAGCGCGCGAAACATGCCCCAGACGCCAAATCAAAGTCCCTGGACGCTGAAGCTGCAGAACCCGGAAAGTCGTGGCTTGTAGACATGCCTCTTGACATCTTCATGGAAGTAACGTTTGCCCTCATTCGATGTGCAATTGACGCGTACGAGCCTGACCGGCCTCTAATGGCCAGATTTTGTGGTTTCTGGGACCACTGGGACTCGTGTATCTTTCCAGGCCCACCAAGGCTTTCCGCGCATTCCTCCTGAACCGAAACATATCTCTTCGGTCCTGGAAAGCTGCCCTCAGAAGTGTCGGGGAATTGCCTCGTGTGCATTCCGAGGTTACAAACTGGGACGATAAACTTGCTTACAAGAAATTACCTCTTTGCCCCGACTTCATTTCCGAGCCGGCCTACGCGAATCTCGCGTTTGTTCCCCTTTGCCACGTGAGTCAAGTTGCGTGGTTTGAGGACTCGGAGGTGTTGTGGTAGGGCTGTCTTGCTCCTTGTGATATTATCCTATGGGAACTGCGACTCCGTTGCTGTAAAGAATGTCTTGTAGCCTCTACTCTGTATGTCGGGATCTCGTGGTTATCAATCATGCCTGCTAACGCTTCCTTCAGAACTACATCCGAACCGACGTCGGCCAAATATTGTGAAGCATCCAGTCACGCAAAAGGGATCTACCGTCCCCTGCCGCGGGCCAAATATTTCTATGAAGTATCAAACGATGGGCTGTGCTTCTCTCAAAGCCAAACTTATCCCGTACACTCTGTCTCGGATCTTCAAACCTTTGAGGAGGGTTGCAGAACATTAAACTCTGTTTTAGATGGTGGATTTGTCTGGGAGCAGTTGGATCTAGTAAAGCGCATCCACGATGTACGTATCCTCTCGCGGTTTTCAATGGAGAAATATATTCACTTCCCCTTTACTAGCATGCAAAGTTGTGTAGCGATTGGGAGCACGACGTACGACTGCAACATCAATATCAATGCCACGAAGTGGTCGCCGAGAGACTGAAAGAGTGAGCTTCTACTTCCTCGTTTCTGGCTGATACTTGTACTCATTTTCACTGAAATTAAAATTGTGGACCGTCTCACGAAGCTAGGTGGGAGGAGGATTTGACTTTCTTGGACTCCGGCTACCAGAATCCCTTGAAGTGTCATCACCTTGTAAGGAAGCCCAAGCGTCTTACTCCCGCAGGTGAGCCGATCTCTGTACTGCTAAATTATCTTGATGGGGAACGACATGGCTTGACAGAATGGAAGATAATCTATCCGCCACTTGTCCAATTCATGGAGACCATCAAAGTGAAACATATGCAGAAAAAACGTGAAGAAAGTTACATCGAACGTTTCAAGATACTTGACACGGTCATCCGGGAAGTCGAAAAGAAGCTTGTGAACGATCCACTTGTGGAGGCGCGACCCCACGGAGCAAGCATCTGCATGTTTCCTGCCGTACAGGAAATCCTCGGGGTCGACTCCCGGGTCAAACTTACCTTGGAAGATGTCTCCGATAAACTCAGTTCAGTGCTGCCTGACTTGATGAACGAACGGTGCGCCGATGCGGCCGGAAAACTCGAGAAAATGGTCAATTCCCAAACCATGGCCGATGTTAACCGGGAAGACTCGGTGTCTTTCCAATGCCTGAGGTGCGGGAAGAAGTACACAATCCATGGCGCGCTTCACCACAAGCACTATCTACCCAATGCGGCATTGACGCGTCCTTCTGACGGCCGCTTGTTAAGCGTCGACCAAGACACCAGAAATCTTGATACCCTCGCCTATAAGAGGGCCGCTCTTTTCCACTACCGAACTACCCCTTGGATCTCCACCGACTTTCGAATCCTTTACATTGTCTCACCTAGGATCGGCGACAGAATCAACAATTTGAATCGCGCACTCGGATATAGTGTAGATGAAATTTGGCGGGAGACGCTGGAGGATAGCGAACTTAAGGTAATATGTAATGCTTGTCCTCGAACTGGTCGCATAGAACTGGATTATCGTGCTGCAGCATGTGCTTTTGGGTTTCTTCCTTCTTGTATCATTGGTTCACTTGGCGACTTTTCAAGTTCGGCCATTGTACTACAGGTCACCCTGAAGAGGATGAAGTGACCTTCACTGCTGTATACGATGATCCCCCCAAACTCGAAGACGATGGTTAGAGCCCTAACCTAATGTCGTTTCAGACGAAAGCGAAAACGACCAGGTGGTGGCAGTTCTGCAGGGCACATCGTTGTCTCGTTGATCGGGAGCTGCGCTTCGTGGATCCTTTGATTCGTAATACTTTCCTGAGAATGTCGAAAACGAGGCATATGTTGAAGCATATTGATGATCATTCAATAATTCTATGTGGGTCGATACTCGATGAAAGCTGAACTCGAAGGAAATGCTCAGATCTAGGCTCGTGCGATACAATATAAAGGAGGCGACAAGGTGGGTTTGGGCGAAAAGCCGAAGGGATTTCTGGCGAAACCGATCCCGAACCTGACTCGGAGGCCTGGGGGGGGAAGGTGAGGTGGGCAGCGGAATGTCGGATTTTTTGAAGGAACAAGGGCTGGAGCTACAAACATCCAAATGTCCGGGGTCGCCCGTGTAGTAAATAATATTCCCCCAAGGCTTGCGGTACCCTGGTTTTTTATAGGTCGGCCTCACATTTAGGGGGAGGCTTAATAGCGCAAGATCGCTTGCACCATGGTTTACTGAGAAGCAACAAGTACAGGAAGACGTCTAAAAAGAAAATCTAAGAAATGCATACCGAACTCGGAGTAGCCCCTCCCCGAGGTAGCCACAGATCGCAAACCACACCACGCACAGGGCTAACCAAAGGGAGGGCCCGACAAATGAAAAAGAGAAAAAAAAGCGACAGTGCCTCGAAATACACCGTCCTCCATTAGACGCGCAAAGAACAGTCAAGCTGCATAAGTACGATAGGTTAAGATATGTATAGGTCATGGTTTCCCCGCGGGCTTCGGCAATGGGTTCGGGATTGGAAGGGGTCGCGCGGGTGGACGAGTGGTTGGGGCGGGTAGAAGAGGCTGAGATGTGTAGTTGGATTGCAGTGATGGTCATCCTGACCCCGTCCCGATGTCGCCCAGAGTCACGGTTCTCCTCCTCCTCACCCCACCCCACCCTTTTCATAGTCCGCCAAGCCCTAATTTGTCCCTCTTCTAAATCAACCATATTTCCCTTCCACCCCTCACTCAGCCTTCTCCCTCTCCCTCCGAGCAGCAGCCCTCTCCGCAAGATCAACCCCCACAAGAATCTTACTCGCTTTCCAAAGCTGAACGACATTGATGATGTTTTTGCCCAAACAGACCCACGAACTCAATATAGCCAATAACTGGGGCCACGTGAATGATAGGATGAACTCGAGGATGGGAGAAGGCGATGTGGGGGAAAGGAAGGGAAGAGAATCGGAGATGGGTGTGTGGATCCATTTCATGAGGTAGAGAGAGACGAAGAAGAGTTCGTTGCCTGCGCACATGAAGAAGAGCGTTCGCTGTTGTTTGGAGTGGGTCAGATGAATGTGAGATAGTGAGGGGAGGAGGTACGTACAGAGTCGTTGTAGTAATACCATAGAATACGGCTCACGTCGCTCGTGACGAGTTTGTGGCTCCTGGAACCTGTAACAAGGGAGCTGGAGGTGCCAAGTCAGAAACGTAGACCGTGATAGAAAGGTGAGGGAAGAGGAAAGGGGGACGCAAAACGTACCTATACATGTGCATGTAATGACTTGAGAAATCGAGAGCGATAAGGAACTGGAAGATAAGAGCATAGCTCGGGTACGCCGAGGAGAGATAACACAAGAGACATGATGTCGTGCACCTGTCAAGGTGAAGAGTATTAGCATCATTGACAGCAGGTCAACAACTAAAACACCGCAGGAGCGCTAATATGCGTTATAGAACACCCGGAGCACGCCTTCGGGTGTCCGGCGCCCCAAGACGAAGCGCACACGACTCACCGGTCAGTAACCATATCCAAGACAGCGCCAAACTTGGACGTTTGTCCCAAGGCCCTAGCAGCCTGCCCATCTACAGCATCGAGGAGACACGATATGCAGTATGCGAGGGTGCAGTATTTGGGGTGGTAGCTCATAAAGTGGAGGGAGAGACCTGCGAGAATGACTCGTGTATAGCCTGTACATGGGGTGTGTTAGTTGTGAAGATATGGTGCAAACGTTAGATGGAGGGTGAGGAAAAGTCGCATAGCAGCGAGGAAGGAGGAGCAACGTCGCAAGCGCAGAGCGTACTCACCAATGAGATTAGGCACGAACAAAAAGACATTCTCAGAGTAGGTTTGGGCAGTTGCCAAATCAACAGCGACCTTTGCATCGACGAGTTCTATGGAACCTCGTCTGCGCGACTTCTTTGCGGCAGAGGTGTGGTGGGCTGAGCCGTTTGATGAGGGTTTGGACATTTGGCGGTACTAGTAAATGGGGTGACCGGAGTGTAATAGTTGGAGGAGTACGCAGTAAGTTTGCGAGTGTTGCCCGTGTGCTGCAAAGTCTAAAGAAAGTGGCAGTGTTCACGCGTGATGAAAAGAGGAGGACCGAGGCAAAGCGCGAAACCTTGCAAATGTAATATCCAAAAACCCAATCGTGTCATCACACATCACGTCAGCAGCAGTATACGACATTGCTACCACTCCCTTCAAACAGACCATAAATTAGAACACCATGTACATTCCAGGTGTAAAACAGCTGGGTATATAAAGAACTCATTGTCCATAGTCCAAGGCGGTCATCATCAACGTCAGCTTCATCACCATATCATTCCATCCATCCAGTTCAGGTTCACGTTTACCCAGAAGTCGAATTCCCACTCGAGCTCGAACTCGACCCAGGGGGATGTTGCGAGAAATATACCCCTACACCAATACCGACAGCTGCGAGGATTACAATGATAGTGATCCAGAAACATATCCAGCGTTTGCGCCGGGCTGACCGGGCGTGTTTGATGGCAATATCTACTTGGTCGATTCTGTGTTTTCCACCGGGAGTGGCTTAGTATGAAGCACAGTGAGTGCGTGGACGGAAGCAGTGCGACACACCCTTTCTTGGTATCGTCCTCGACACCCCCTGCCTTTGTCTCGATGTCATCAATTGCTTCACCTTGTTGGTCCACGAGGATAGCCATCTGTCACCGCAAGTCAGTAAGATACGCTCAGCTTAAGTGAGTACGCACATCGTTGAACAGCTGTGCGAGGTCCGCAAGCGTGGTCTCGATCCGCTGGATATCTTGGTGGCGTTCTTGCACTTCGCGCTGTGCTTGACGGGACTCGCCATAGCGGTTTGACGATGAGATCTGTGCGTGCCAATGTATGAGAGTACATAACGCGACGGAAGAGGCGCCAGGCACGTACCGCTTTCAGGAAAATTTCGCTGCCGCCGCCTTGCGTGTCGTTCACGACGTCCGATACTTCTTGTGGGGTGGCATCAGGTTTGACTGAGGGTGGCGACGGTCATTAGTTACTCAGTAGAGAGGTGACAAAATGCGACATACCAATCTTGAATTGCCGTTCCACGCGGTCCTTGTAGCGTTGCCGGAACTGCTGCTCCACGTTCTGATATCTCTGCAACGTCTCCACGAACTTCCCATGAACCAGCGTGATCTGCAATTCCCTGACGTCAACACCTACGCCTGGGCAACGCCATTTCACCAACGTCGCCCACTCACCCTGTTCTTCCGGATCTGGGCGTCCTGTTTACTGCTCCCTCTCACAGGTGTCTGAAGCGCCTTTATCCTCTTCGCCAGCCCGTTGGAAAGTGCCCGCGTAGACTGAGTGAGCTCTTCGATACGGGAAGCGTTGGCTTCAGAATCTTGCTCTGAAAGAGCGTTGAGGGAACGTGCGTGCAAGTCGGCGATGGCGGTGACATTTTGGTCGAATTGGGTGACTCCTTCTTGGATGGAGGTTACCTGCGTTTGGTGGGCGGTCGGCTCTCCGAAGTGTGTGGAGAATGAGTAAAACTGTGACGTACCTCGGCGTAAAACGCAGGCATGGAAGACACGTCTTGTGAACCCTGTGAAGACGGGCCATTGACTGGGAGAGACGGCTGAGATGTGGGGGTATGAACCCCCTGCATCTCGATCGCGCCTTGGCCGGCGTCGACCTGTCTTTGGGCCTGTGTAGGCGTGAGCACGTGTTAGCGCCAACATCATCATTGATGGGAGGACGTACCCTCAGAGCAGCAAGTCTGTCGCGGGCCATGATGGACTTTACTCAACAACAGGCCGTTCGGTACTGTGTATTTTATGTACCTTTGACTGCGCGTTTAGCTGTGTTGAGTTCCGCAGTGGAGTACAGAACGAACTGGCAAATTGAAATAATATTATCATCATACAGCACCCGTGAGAAAATTTATCCATTGCGAAAAATCTCACCGAACGACGATAGTACCAGCAAGTCAACAGCAAGTACTTGGTACTGGCACTGACAGGGCTCGACACTGTCAACGACAGCGAGCAAACGATCCGCACAACGGCGACCACGTCCCATGCGTCGTTCATCACAATTACTCGGTCGTACAAGGACCCTGCTCAACGCTCATAACAGCAACAGAGCCAAAGTTCTTGCACTCCGAGTGTCACCACCCCGTCTCGGCCGTACAAAATCACCCAAAGACGCTCATTCTAACACTGGCGATGCGGCACCCTCTCGGTTGACCTCGAGGGACGCACAACGACTCGCCGAGGCTAATCCTGAGCTTAACGAGGAAGTGTTACAGGCTCTGGTGAGGAACAATCAGGCGTCCGCTGACTCACCACCGGAGAACGACCCTCCACCTTCTGCCCCTCCTTCCGAGCCTACACCCCCGGAGAAACCACCACGCAGGACGAGGGCTTCTCCTTCTGCTACTGCGACCAAAGACGCTGAAAATGATAGACCTCAGATCCCGTCTGGACTAGATATCCTATGGCTCCCCGATGCAACACCCTCTGATGCAGACGTGACCGGTGCTAACAATACCTTGCCTCCACCAGAGCTCTTTGAAGAGGCTCTCACTAATCTACATATCACCCTCCATCCCCAGACGCAGCATCGCGCTGCGTATGCTTCGCCCACAGGTCCTCCCGTCGAGCCTACGCTTGCGCTGTATTGTCCAGTAGAGGGCGGGGAGTATGTGCTGGATGAAACAGTGAGGGAGCTGGCGCGGAGAACGGGCGCGGAAGTTCTCGTCATCGATGCTGTTCAGCTCGCAGCAGGTGAATGGGGTCATTTCGGAAAAGGTAACACCCACCTCACCCTCTAAACTAAGCCATCCACTGACATCCATCCAGCCAATGCAATCCAACTCCCCCGAAATCCCCTCCACTACCACCCAGCCCCCTCACTTCCCTCCCCATCCCGACGCACTCCCTCCTCCTTCATGGCCGAAGACGACGACGACCCTGAACCAGGTTTCTTCCCTCCCCTCGGCGTCTCTCAAATGACACTGCACGTCCTCGCACCGGTCGCAGCATCCCGCGGCCGGCCATCCTCCGTATTCGCGCCTTCCCGATCAGCACCCCCACCGAGTCGTATAAAGGCCTTTTTCGACGATCTCGTTAATATCCCTTCTCCCTCCCCCTCGTCGTCGTCAAAACAGCGAGGGACCCGCCCCCGCCTAATTTACATCCGCGACTTCCCAATCCTCGCACCAACAGCGCCAACGTGGTATCCACACCTCCTCTCCGCTGTCCGTGCGCGCAGGGCTGGCCCCATCGCGAGGCCTTCGTCGCCTGTGACGTGTCCGATGACGATTGTGTGTGGGGTCACGCCGCCGCTTGTGGGGGCGAACAGTCTAGGGGCTGGGACGGGGTCGTTCTCGATGGCGGTGGGAGCGCAGAGTGGGTTCGCGGGGCCTTCGTCTGCGCCTAGTTCGCGGAGGAGACATACAGCAGCCCGTCGGTCTACGTCTCCCCCGTCGAGCAGCAGCAGTACAACGACCCCTGGAACATCCGCTCCCGCCTCTACCCCTTCTCAGCCCCCCTCCGAATGGGGCGAAGACGACCACGCCACACGCGCCCGCGAAAAACGCCTCCGCGAGCGTCTTCGGAGGTGGGACAGAAGCGGGGACAGCGCGTTACTCGAGGACATCCCCCGGTTGTTCGCTTCGCCCCCTTCTGCGTCTTCCTCATCTTCCTCGTCCCTTTCTTCTCCTGGCTCTGGCTCGATGTCGCCCTATGCCCCACCAGACCTCGACGCTCCCCGCCCGCCTATCTTTTTGCTTGGGGGCTCGTCCCCTGTGTTGGACATGCTCTCGGGACAAGGAGACTCTGACGACCCTGGGAACGGCGGGGGAAGTGGGCAGGGGAGGTTCTTCAGAGCCAGCGTCGTCCTCCCCGCCACGAGAGATCTAGGCACGGAGAGGAGGTGCAGGATGGAGAGGAGGAGAGAGATCAACGAGCTTGCTATGAGGATGGGGGTCGGGGGTGTTGGGGGTGTTTTGGAGGCTGGGGGAAAGGGAGATTTGGCGTATGCGGGTGTGGGTGTGGGTGAGGGTGTGCAAGAGGGGGAGAGTGGGGTCAAGTCGTCGTCGGAAGACGGGAAACACGCAGAGTCGGCCTTCGATGAGCGCGAGACGGACTCGGAGATCATAGGATCCTCCGAACCCTCCGAAATTGACTCACACTCCTCCGAATCCCAACCCCAACCCACCACAACCAACAGTAGACAATACCCCGAAGAGCACGAGATGTGGGAGGAGTGGAGTACACGCGTCGAGCCTTGGTTCTCCATACGCCAAATCGCAGATAGGGCAGTAGGCAGCGTTGTGTCTTCCTCTCTCATCCCGCCAGCCTCTCTCAGATCTACTTCCTCGTCGTCTAAATCTTCTTCGTCTTCGACGCTCCCTCCAACCCTCGAGCCAACCTCCGTCCCTTGGTCCGCAATCCACCGCGCCTGGGCCGCCCATCGCTCCTCCCGCTCCCTCCGCCGCGCCTGGTCCAAAGATGCCCGCCTGCGCATACAGCGCGACCAAGCCCTCGACGACGCAGCAGAAGAAGAACTCGACGCGTTCGAGCGCGAGGAGGGTGAAGAAGGTGCGAAAGGTGTGGATGAGGTCGTTGAGGCTGTCAAACAGGACGAGGACTTGGATCCACACGAAAAGAGGTTGTTGGGGTGTATTGTTGACGCTGGTGGGTGGTCCTTTCTTCGCTCTTGCTCCTTCGTTCGTTCATCAGACGCCGATCTTGACGCCGATATCTAGATTCCCTTTCGACGACATTTTCCCAAGTTCACCTCCCCCAACATACAATCGACTCCGTAAGAACTCTCGTTTCGCTCCCGCTTCTCTACCCCGCTGCGTTCCAGATGGGTATCCTCAAAGAGCACGCAATGACAGGGTGTCTCCTCTTTGGTCCACCAGGGACGGGAAAGACTCTAGTCGTACGCGCGCTCGCAAAGGAAGCGGGATGTAGGATGCTGATGGTCTCACCATCCGACGTTATGGATATGGTACGTCCCGCCACCTCTCCCAATTGCAATCATGTTCATAACTCTGGTCACGACTTTATGTAGTACGTCGGCGAAGGTGAAAAACTCGTGAAGGCCGTCTTCACCCTCGCCCGCCGCCTATCACCCTGCGTCGTCTTCCTGGACGAAATAGACGCACTCTTCGGAGCCCGCTCTTCCGCGCGCGATTCAGGGGGCGCCATGGCCCATCGTGGGGTTATCACAGAGTTTATGCAGGAGATGGATGGGCTTAAGAGTCAGAGTGGTGGGGAGGAGAGGGTTGTTGTTATTGGGGCTACGAATCGGCCCTTTGATTTGGATGATGCGGTGCTGAGGAGGTTGCCGAGGAGGTTGTTGGTTGATTTGCCGGGGGAGAAAGAGAGGGAGGGTGAGTTTTTTTTACATTCTTGGTTTGTTGGTTGGAGCGCTAATGGTGACGCTTACCAGGGATTTTGAATATCTTGTTGCGCGATGAGACGTTGGCACCAGAAATTGACGTCAAGGCGCTGGCTAAGCAGACGGAGAGCTTCTCTGGGTCAGATTTGAAACGTGCGTTTCTTGTTTACTATTTGGTTATGTCTTTTCTAACTTTCATCCCCACATAGACTTGTGCGTCTCTGCTGCTCTCGATGCAGTGAAAGAGGACGTCAGTGTACCCTGGAAATCATCACCTGAGGGCGCGCCAGCCACCACCGCGACGGACAACTCTTCAACCACCACTACCTCAGACACTTCGGCCTCCGCCCCACCTCCGGCGGCGTACTCTCGTACCATCCACCCCCGGCACTTTACCAAAGCCCTCAAAGAAATCACCCCATCATCTTCCGAATCTCTCGGTTCTTTAGCAGACCTACGCAAATGGAACGAGCAATTCGGTGAAGGACGCAAAGACAAACGACGTATCCAAGTATGGGGCAAGGGCAAGTTCGGATTTACAGATGCCACGGCTGGGGCTGGGCTGGATGAAGGGCGCGTCGCTGATCCTCAAGCATCGCGTAGAGGAACGAGTTCAATAGATCGATAGTACTACAGTACTTGCTAATTGGATGTAGAGTACGCGTAGTTTAGTTATAGACAATAGTGCTTGCAAAAAATGTGGGAGTACGATATTCAATCGCTCGTGTCCGAGACTTGACTTTGGGATTCAGCGATTGCGGGTTGAGCGCCGGCGTCCATTTGCCTGAGATCTACGGGGAGCTTCATCTTCGTCCTCCTCTTGTGCTTCTTCTTCCTCCTCTTCTTCATCAACATCCATCGCGGCTGCTTTTTTCTTCTGGTTCCTCCGTCGCTGTGATTGCGAAGGCTGTGAAGGCTCATCTTCGTCCAGCCTGAGCTCCTCCTCCTCCTCCTCCTCTTCCTCATCACTGGCTGCCGTGCTCTTCCTGCGCACACGCCGACCCTCGTCTTGACCATCTTTGATAGCGGCTTCGCCAACTTGACCGAGATTTTTCGCATCTTGTGGCCAGTCTTTGTTGCAAGTGGGACAGTTTGCACGACGAGCGCGGTATTTCGTGAAGCAAAGGAGATGGGTCCGGGTTTTGCAGTTTGGAGTGTTGCACGCGATTCCACGAGTGACGATCTGAAAAGTGTTTGGTTATTAATTAAGTTATCAGACAATTTGAATAGCTGGTGAGGGATATCCTTACCTCCATACAAATCGTACACTCTAGGCACTCTTCGGGGTAATTTGACTTGAGATAGGGTAGAAGCTCAAGGAGCGTGCGCGTAGATAGCGAATACCGCCCACGCCTAACGAATGATCTTGATTAGCCAGGATCGTTGACTATAAGACGGGTTATACGCACTTGCTCTTGAGAAGCCAACCTTTGGCCACAAAACTGCCAAGGACCACTTCGGCCTGTGTTTTCGTCATATTTGTTTTCAGCGAGTTCACCTCGCGTAGCGCAGCGAGCGATGACACAGAGTATGATTCGTGTGGTGCTAGCATGATCTGCTCGACCTGGCATGATATTGTCAGAAGAACCCCCTCTCCTCCGGTAGATCACTTACAACTGCCTTGAAATACGCGATCTCAGCAGGTGTATAATCTGTGGCCATCTGTGCAATCTCGTCGTCCTTGGTGTTCACCTTCACACATACACCTTGAGCAAACAGAGCGCTAGACTCTACCCTGCCCACTCACCACAGCATACATCTCCAACCCCGTATGCTCATCCGTCAAATGACGAAACTCGAGATCAAGAGGGTTGAGTGCATCGTTGATCTTGACCACGAACTGGTCCCAGTCTTGTCGACTGTTGCTGAATTGCACGTCGAGCGTGGGGTGGGCAGCTTGTGTTGTGAGGGGTTAGGTACTGTACTATGTTCGTAACGGGTTTTCCAGAAATCGAACCTTTAACTGCGTCTATACATTTTTCCCAGAGGGCATGCGCGTGCTTAAATGATAGAATCCCGCGAGAGAATACAGCCTGAAGAAAAAGACGCTGGATGTCGTTTGAAGAGACCATTGTACCTGTGGTTCACCGTCAAGAAACGCGTAAAAGAACGCGTCTGTAACTCATGCCCAAGTCGCGTCATTACATCCGATGATATTCCGATAGACAGCGTTGCGGCAACTTGAACTCTGTAGACACTTGCCGTTGCTTCACGACGACTCGGACTATTCCTTGTCTAGATCATCAATTGGGAAAGAAGCCTAACTCAATCTCACGCGGAGGACCGCAAAGCTAAGTATTGTGCGCCGCGAGCCATCAATAGCAGTATTCAGTACGTGATGATTACGACTTTGTTCAGAGGTCAGTGTGAGCCAGCGGCAAGACAATAAATAATTTTGGCGCAAGACCACGCGACGGACAGTTCTAAATCGATCAGCGTGGTAGATTCGCCATGCAGTTACTTGAAGGTCGCGGTGTCTTGTGCGTCAACACTAGTATTCCCCGGTCACAGCTGTCAGCATGATGGGAAGGGGGAAGCAAGATGCCGTGGATTATAACTCATCAAGCGGTCAGTCTTCATTGAAGACACATCACGGGGGATGCCGTGGCCAAAAAATATCCGTTGACTGCCCATCTCGCAATTGAGTACTTGTTCGCGTGGCGGAACAGTGATGTCACGGTGAGAGAGAGAGTGCTTCGATCATTTACGCCCCGAGAGGGAAGAAAGGGCGGATGCAGACCGTGCCCACGAGCTAGGGAAGAACCGCAAGTAAGCGACCCAGCGGTAGATGGTTTGTCCCAGACTTAATTGCAAGCACGCGCACGGCGGGAGCGAGCCCAACCAACTGGATGATGGGTCCGATGGGAAGCGAACCTTGAAGTACCCGACAAGAAAAATCAAAAATCCTGCAAAGATCTCGATCAGCCACAGAACCACCTCAGTTGCAGTGATTTTACTCGGAAGAAGATGGAGGAAATTATTGCAGCACATATCGGAGCGGGTAATCATTGATCAATTGGTCAGTATCAAGTCGCGATCTATGACATCGTGTAAAATTGCTCGGATGAGACGGCTTGATATATCGAGCGAGGCAAAGAAATGTTCCAAGGGAGATAAAGGGTCGCGCTGCCATGTTTGCTGAAAGAAAGGAAATCCGGGTTTGTGGCCAGAACCGGCTGCTTCGTCTGCGAAGCAACGAAGTGCGCAGGAGCATCGATCGCGACCTATTCCTGAAGGCGAACCTGCAGACGACGCATACCGGAGAAATGATGTGCCTACGAAAACTAGGCCAAACAATTGCCCTACCAAGAAGTTTGATCCAAAAGCTGGAAACACGCACTTCAATGGCATGATTATAGTCACTTCTGACAGCTCATGCAAAGAAGCGAAGGCAAAATTGGACCCTCGGAAGCGGGGAAGAGCTTCGAAAGAGCGGGAAGATTGAGTCCGTGAAGCGGAAGAGTCAGTACCTCAACAGTGGAGTTGCGTTATTTTTTGAAGCCGAAGATGCAGATACCGACTGCAAAAAATAGGCGCCTTAAGTACCGTGGTCTGCATTCGTGTCGCCGTAAGGGGGGTATGCCAGGAAAAAAGCCTCCGTGTAATCACTACGTATCTTTCGACGTAATCATGAATACCAGGTCAGTTACTTCAGCTGAAGGTTTGGGGTCGGAAATGAGGATAAGATTAAGCTGAGTTCATCCCCTCCACGACTGTCATGCCTGACCGACGAAGTGGAATATGTCCACCCAGCGCGAAATGTTTCTTCCGACCAAAACCTGCAAAGGCGATGATGTGTTGGCGAGCGCGACTGACGATAGATTACCTTCTTCCGGTTCTTCAGGCGCTCAGGCGGTCCGCACGGACATAGGTAGATGAACGTGCACTGACTTCTTGTCGGAAAAGGGCCCGGACAAGTCAACTGGGGAAATCTAGTGTGAAAAGATCATCTGTTATCAATCGGACAGGGCACATCGCAGATACCGTTAAGCCCGAACAAGAAGTCTTCACGGCGTCAACTGGAGCCCTGCTGAACGGTTGGGTAGGCTAAGCGATGTGACTTGGAGCCAGAAATTACCAGGTATTGCTGGACCTAGGCTCTTGGCATCGGTGGTCGTGACAGTGGTCGACGGGATACGGGACGCTGAGCACCCGACCAAACAAGCTTTGAAACTGAATAAGCATTCACGGCCTTTATACGCCAGCACCACAGATGATGTCGTGATAAGAAGAGCCAGCACTCTTTGACCATTCCCGAGCAAATCGCACCGAGGGAGTTCTGCGCGTCCGATCGAGTAACCGGGCCTCACAATCTCGATGGCAAGCCACCAAGTCCGAGGCTGCCCATATAGGAAGGTCAGGTGCGAAGACCCAACAGCCTGACCTGCCTCGTGATAGCTCCGGATTTCGTTATACCATAGCCTTGGAAAAAAGGAGATAGAGGAAATGAAAAACAAAGCTGAGATGGTATGTCCCATCCGGAGGCCTGTGGTTGGCGCAGGAATGATTTATGCGAAATTAAGCTCCCGTTCAAGATTCCAAGGACCATGAGGTAGCGGAGTGAAAGCACTGATGGAACCTTCGGGGTGAATTCAGACCGTGCACCGTTTGAGAAGATGGGTTATACCTTTGGGAGAGGCATGCCGAGAGAGAAGAACGATGAGCACGGGCCGGTGAAAGCCAGCCGACCACGATTAAACGTGGACGTGGGTAGACGAAGGAGCCTTTTACTAACTTTTCAGCGGCAGCGTCGTCATGCTGTCTGTCTCGATGCAATTGAGCGCAACCAGGAGAGAAAATGTTGCCGTAAGGCCCTCGATTTGGACCGCCCGTGAACTTGTGAGGTGTGCACGGGAGAAGGATAATTTGCTTCCGCTGTGGGTCGGTATAAGGATAAGTTCTTCCCACTTGCAAATCGCACCGGCGCCGAGCTCTCAGGCTCGAAAAAAAATGCATCGATTATGGTGGGTTGAAAGAGTACTCCTAAAGATATGTGGTCGATGATTTGCTGACAACACCATCTGCAGTCCTCGGAAAAGGAACATCATGATTGTGCGGTTCCACTGCGGGTCCCGAGCACAAGTAATAACCACGAAAACCGCATTACGATTCTTCTCTGGGGACAGAAATTTGAAAAGCGCGAGCATTTGAGCTCAAGGGGAGAATCCACGTGATGCGTCATCCTCCAAGACAAAACTGAGGTGGTAGTCGTAAATGCTAGATAATCAACATAATCCCCTGCTAACCTGACTGGCTACCATCAGCCATATTCATCAGCCACTTCAGTCAGCTCCTGTCATCCTAGACACTTGCCGCCTCGACGCGTAAAGCAGGTCAGTGCGTCAGCGTTTAGCTGCCAGTATAATATCCCCCAGCGTCGAGCTTAGACTACCCTTATCTTTCATTCCCCAGATACTACATCATATTACAATGACTCGCACGACTACAAAGCTCGGAGGAACGGCGTCGGACGTCGTCGTCGGTAAAGTTGCAGTAAGCCCCTCTCCGATCTGCTCTGTTTGGCGCCGATCTGAACTCCTCTATAGCACGGCTTGATGTTGATGACGTGCGCACCGCTATGGCTTCTTCGAAAATTATCTGAACCTAGTTCTTTGCAGATGGAAGGCAGTCGCAGTTCCTGATGAACAGTGCTTCGAGGCGATCAAAGGAGGTATCGATTCACTACCACCTGGTGCCAAAATGTTTATCAACGGTGGTGAGTAACAAGTAAACCGTAACCTGAACCGACGAAATTCACCACATGCTGCTCGGCTATTTTCGTATCCCAGGAGAGTTTTATGGCTTTAACCAGTCCCCCGCGAATATCGAGATGATCGCCAGATTCTTCGAGAAGTACCCAGACTATGCTGACAAGACATTTTTGTCTGTTAAAGTTTGTGCGATGTCCCGGAACCCGCCCACCCCTGGCTGACCTCTTGCCCCATTCAGGGAGGCCTTAAACCTGACGCACTGGAACCAGATGGGTCGTGAGTCCATTCCTCACTATCAATGGTTGCTGGACCCTAAATTTGTTCTCTAGGCCTGCGAACCTTAAGCGAAGCGTTGATCTTATCAACGAGAAATTGAGAGGATTTAAGCGCCTCGATCTATTCCAGAGCGCTCGCGTGGACCCTAACGTTCCAGTAGAGGAGTCGATAGCCGCCCTCGTCAAACTCAAAAACGAGGGAAAGCTGGACCACATTGGCATGTCTGAATGCAGCGCAGAGACTTTACGCCGTGGAAATAAGGTGACCCCACCTTTACATCGCATCTGCAACTGTACTCATATTTCCCAGATTCATCCAATCAGTGTAGTTGAGATTGAAGTCAGTCCATGGTCGTATGAACCAGAGACAAAGAAGGGTAAGCCGCCTGACATTTCTCCTGGACCCGACCTGAACGTACAATGTAGTCATTGCTGCCGCGAAAGAACTCGGCATTGCAGTCGCTGGTTACTCGTAAGTCCCCTTGCCAACACCATCTCCGTATATTCACAGCCCTTGTCTAGACCACTTGGGAGAGGCTTCTTGACTGGACAGATCAAGAGACCCGAGGATATTCCCGGTAAGTGATCTCGGCTGCTCACAAGAGTGACAACTGATTAACGAATCAGAGGGTGACTTCCGAAGGCACCTACCTCGATTCCAGGAAGAGGTGAGGGTGTTCCATATGTCTACCCATCCCTTGTTTACACCTTGCACCAGAACATCAAGCACAATTTCGCTATAGTCGATGCTTTGACTGAAATTGCGAAAAAGAGGAATGTTACTTCTGGTCAACTCAGCATTGCTTGGGTTAGCGCACTGGGTGACCATGTCATCCCCCTGCCTGGGTCGTCGTACGCATTTCTGGCTTGTTACTTCACTTGGTTGTTAAAACGTGCGCTTCTAGACATATCAAGCGTACCCTTGAGAACTGTGCGGGCGGCGATGTTACATTAACAGAGGCGGAGCTGCAGGAAATCAACAAGGTGATTGAGACGGCTGAGGTGAAGGGAACTAGGTACGGCGCTCACGCTCAATATCTCTGGGCATGAGTAGTTTGGTCGTCAATGGTTTGTGCAGGTCTGAACTATTTTATCATTACAAAGTACGGTGCAAGCCACCTGTCTGTAAACTACATTATCGGCTGTTATCGGACTTTGTATCGGGCTCTTGCCGCCGAGAGAGATAAGACAGAAAATTTGAAGATAATCTTATCACGGTAGTAGTCGAACGAGTCACTATCCAAGTCAAGTACAAGCTGTCAAGATGTTGACCAGGATCTGCAAACATCGACGTGTTCTTCCCTGCAAACATGTGTGGAATCATAGCAGTACATGGGCTTGAAAAGCCAGTCGCTGATCGTGCTCGTTTTCTTGCGCTATCGAAACGCCTCCGCCATCGTGGCCCGGATTGGTCTGGCTGCTATGTTGGAAAGGACGCTATACTCGGTCACGAGCGCCTGGCCATCGTTGGAGTCGGTACGTGACTCGGTCGCGTAGAGGGTGTAGCACTTACCCTCTTCTAGACACCGGTGCTCAGCCCCTAGTTAGCCAGGATGGCAAAATCATTCTGACAGTCAACGGAGAGATCTACAACCATCTCGCACTCCGCTCTAGTCTTGGATCAGAGGAGAAGTTCAAGACGCATTCTGATTGTGAGGTTATCTTGCCTCTGGTGCGTCAATGAAAGAATCAGCCCCCGCTGTCTGCCGGCCTCTGATGTGTCCCTGTAGTACAAAAGGCATGATAAAGATGTCCCTTCATTTCTCGATGGCATGTTCGCCTTCGTGCTCCTAGATGAATCCGTCACGCCCTCCAGGATTATTGCTGCGCGTGATCCTATCGGTATAACAACTCTGTACCAAGGTTGGAACTCCAAGAAACCTGGAGCGACTTATTTCGCTTCCGAGCTGAAGGCACTCGCTGATGAGTGTGACAAGATCATCTCGTTCCCTCCTGGACATGTCTATGACAGCCGGGACAACTCCACCACGCGTTATTATCAGCCATCATGGCTCAACGGTGACGCAGAGAACGCTCCCATGCCAACTGCATCAACTGATTACACCCTCCTCCGAGAAACGCTCGAAACAGCCGTCCGGAAACGGCTGATGTCCGAGGTTCCCTACGGTGTTCTCTTGAGCGGCGGTTTGGACAGCAGCTTGATTGCTTCGATCGCTGCAAGAGAAACAGAAAAGGTTGCCCAAGCACAGTACGAAGCTCGTCAACGGAAGCTAGCTGAAGCGACCAGCGGTCCACCAACACCAAAGTGGGATGATCTGACTGAACGAGGTGAGCGGAAATTTCACACAAAGCTACGGTTAAATCTAACAACATCTGCCATAGCAATGCTCGCGTCCTGGCCGCAGCTTCACTCATTCTCGGTCGGTCTGGAAAACTCCCCCGATCTCCTCGCTGCCAAGAAAGCGGCACATTTCCTGGGTACTGTTCACCATGAATTTGTCTTTACCGTCCAGGAGGGACTGGATGCGATCCCGGACGTAATTTACCACCTCGAGACCTACGACGTGACAACAGTTCGTGCAAGCACGCCAATGTACCTCTTGAGTAGGAAGGTCAAGGCCATGGGTGTCAAGATGGTGCTCAGTGGGGAAGGCAGTGACGAAATTTTGGGAGGTACGGAGCATTCGCGTTAATTGCGCTGACTCCAAAAAACTAACAAGGCTCCACATAGGATATCTTTACTTCCACGCTGCACCTGACAGTAAATCATTCCATCAAGAATGTGTCCGTCGCGTCAAGAACCTTCACACCGCAGATTGCCTTCGCGCCAACAAGTTGGTGGACTTTCCTTTCCACTCTTGCGGGTTTGAACGTTCTGACGGTTTCCCAGGTCGACAATGGCGTGGGGCCTAGAAGCTCGTGTGCCCTTCCTCGATAAGGCGTTCCTGGAGGTTGCCATGAACATTGATGCAAAGGAGAAGATGTTCTCCAAGGGCTCCTCGCAAGAATTCGATGAAGATGGTTGCCCGAGGATGGAAAAAGTCAGGTTGACCCCTTATGCTCCTAAGCCCGAGGACTGACCGTTTTCTAGTATATCTTACGTAAAGCCTTCGATTGTGCACCAGACGGAAAGGTGAGTTATGGCGGCCGTCGGTTGACATGCAATGATTATAGACAATATTTCTAGCCATACCTACCCAAATCAATCCTGTGGCGCCAAAAGGAGCAGTTTTCAGATGGCGTTGGGTACTCGTGGATAGATGGGTATGCACGCACGTTGCGAAGCCCAAAGCATCGTTGACGTATGTTTACAGGATGAAAGACCACGCCGCTGCAGTTGTCTCGGACGAAGCCTTCGCCCAGCGAGCTGAGCGTTGGCCCGTTGATACCCCTGATACGAAAGAAGCATACTACATTCGGGAGATCTTCGAAGGTGATGGAGCCTGTTCCTGACCCTTGAACACCTCGGAGGCTCACCTGGCATATTCTTACAGGTCATTTCCCCTCCGATGCCGCGGCAAAGACTGCAGTACGGTGAGTAACCGATCAGTCTGGCCTCCGCATGACCATCCCTCTGATCTGTTGTCTTATCCAGCTGGATACCACGAGGCGATTGGGGTTGCGCATCGGACCCAAGCGGACGTAGTGTCAGCATTCACACCGCAGCGTACGGAGCGGTTGACGAGTGACCAAGCAACGATTACCATACAGGTGGTAAAATGGTTACGGAGTTGGTTGGGCACGGGGACCTGTCCAGAAATCGGTCGGTCCGAAATCAACGTGTTCGAATTAGAATTAGATGAATGGATGGGTGACGGCGAGAAGATTGTCGATGTGTGTTCCGCAAATAGAGAATGTGATAAAAAGAGGAAAGGGGCATGATAAGTAACAAGGAGGGTGATAAGGTATCGTGAACAGTGGGGTGCCAACTGACAGCAAGAGAAACGTGGTTGCAAGCAGGGGTAAGAGATGAAGGAGTGTGTCAGCCGTGATGCAGAGAAATGAGAAAATATAAAGTAAGCGAGTGCGGTATGAGATCATCAAAAACGCCGTGGGTGAGTGTAGGAACTGATAGGGTTGGGGAAAGCCGGTGAAGGTCTAGACACGACAGTAAAATGTTTGAATTCAGAACATTATTATTGAGCCAGCGATGGGTCCTGGGTAACAATTTGACGGTATAAGCCCACCCCTGAATCTTCTGATGCAACAGGTGAGAGCTGAGGTTTGTTGGGCGTTGTCGTCGTAGCGCGTGTAGCTGTACTTGTTTGAGAAGTCTGGCGTTGTCGCTTTGAAACAGGAGGATTGGCACCATGTGACCGCGCCCCAGTGCTTGTGTCCCACGCCGGACGGGTCACGGTTGCCTTGACTGAGTGACTGTCATCCGAGGGGTTAACGCGGGTCCTCGTGCTGGGCGTTGCTTGTGTTCTCCTACTTGCAGGTCGCACCGATGGTAAAACTTGTTCACCAGACACCAGTCGCGTGCCAAATTTGGCGTTAGCTGAGGACTCCCGGCCGTAAGATGTCCCACCTGGGGATACGCGACGCGTTGACCCGCCACCAACAGTGTGCTGCTTGGGCTTGAGAACGGGTTTTTGGAGCGTGATCTTGTCAGCGCCCCAATAGGAGAAGCTCATCTTGCTCTTCTTATCCGAGTCGTCCGAGTCATTGTCTCCGTCTTCATCATCGTCTGGAAGGGGAACAATCCTCGGCTTATTTGCAGAATGCGCCTCTGCTTTGGATCGGACAACGCTGCGGAGCAGAGATGAGACACATAATGCGACGTAAAGCTGCAGACTTACTCCTCCATGGCTACGACACCCTCTTTCGGTTGAACCACATCTCCTATCGCCCATGTTTCAATCTAGTGGCGCAAATCAGAAACAGAGGAATCAGATCCCAGAAGTTATGCGCACCTTTATGAACTTGTAAAGGTTTCGAGGCTTTGTATGCGAGTTTCGACGCCCAGCAGTCGCGTACTTTGACTTGCCCTGCATCTCCGGCAAAGAATTCGTCCGCGAGTTCGTGCTGGAGACCAAGGGCAACGACGTCGTCCCGGTGCGCTGGCACCTCAGCACGACATCGTTGAAAACCACCAGCCATAAGTCCTTCTTTCCACCCACTCCAGAGCTCGAGCCTCCCAGTACATCGCTCAATCGCCGGAACGACGTTTTGCCCTTGACGTTCTTGGCAGCCATGACTGGTGGCGGGCTCGATCCCTTCGGCGAAGATGATACGGACCCATCCCGGTGAACGAGAAGCTGTCTCTCCTCCAGAAGCAGCCGGGACGGTTTAGGGATCGCCAACTGCTTCACCTTGTCAAGTCCCTCGATCCGTGCGAATACGTCCCTCGTCTTATCTCGATCCTCCTTTTGGATCTTCTCATCCTCGATGCTTCGCACGATCGTCTCCACCTCAGCGACCATCTGGAGGGTGCTTTCGTATTCGAAGGTACTCGGGTCAGTGTGGAAGAGGAGGTTCTGGAAGAGGAGGGGGTATTTGAGGAGGCGCTGGAATGGCTTCGAAAGTGTGATCGCGAGACCCGTTTCGCCCTTGTCGCAAGCATTTTCTTCAAGGCGCTGCAGTGCCTTGCAAACTTTAAGCCACTCAGCAGCGTCCTGACTTTTGGGCTTCTTGGCGGCGCTAGCAGTAGAGAGGGCATTGTCAGCCTGCTCAAGCGCACGCTCGAGGTGGAGAACGTAAGTGGCGTAACCTTGGAAGATGTGCGACTAGGCAAAGTCAGCAAGAGCGCGAATATAGAAACCATGGTAAACATACGTTTGACACGAAAACGTCCGCAAGCGATCGCACAAGTGGATATTGCTCATCGTAACGTTTCCTCAGTCCTTCGCTGAGCTTGACATGCCCATCAAGCACGCCGCTCTCAATGACCTCGAGACATATTCGCAGATCTTCGGGAATGAGGTGCGGAGAAATAGCCCCCTGTAGTGGGCCATCTGGCTGCGTCTGTGACCGCTTGGTCTTGCGCAACACACGGCTATGTACCGTCGGCGTTGTCTTCGAGCTATCCTTCCGTTCCCTATCTCTATCCCTCTCGCGATCACGTTCGACTACAGACTGACGACCCAATGACTGTGATGAGGCAGTGGCTTGGTTTATGCGTTGAGGGGGTAGCGATGCATGGGAGCGCGAAGGGAACGGTACGGTCTCTTTGATCTTGCCGTTCTTGCCTCCCATGGCTGAGCCCGCACGATACGGCGAACGGGGGTGACTGTGCTTCGCTGCCGCCGTTGCACGGTTGCTTTGCAGGCCACGGACCTGGTCGTCTGCTTCGTCGTCCATGTCCGACTCGGCTGACTCGCCATCGATATTCGGCGTGGTTGGCGCAAGGGACTTGGTTTCTGCAGTGACGGCAGACGTACCCTCTGAGCGGAACCCTGTTGGTGACATGAAACGGGCAGCGATGGGGGGGAGCGCATCCAAGGAGTCGTGTGGTGACTCTGCTCGAGCAGGAGTGGATACATAGTCATCATAATCATAGCCCATCGGTGTCGGTGATGTTGGGGGTGGCGCAGCATAGGGATGAAGAAGCGGTTCGATAAAAGTTTCTTTCATCCTCTGGAGGTCGTTGACGTACCTAGGTCGCGTAAGAAAACGGTAAATCAGGGGTACAAACACCAGTGAGTATGTAGGGATACGAGATTAGGAGATAGGAGACGTACCGCTCTTCGCTAGCGACGATCTCCCAGAGAACTTCTTGCCTTGTCCGTTCGCGCGGACCAAGGTTGCTCACGAGATCATCTTCTGCACCTTCGCTCCACGAGGAGACGGCGAGGATCCGCGTGCTCGCGTTCGACATCTGGGAATAAGGCGTCGCAGAGCGCATAGAACCAGGGTACGGGGAAACAGCAGTCCGTGTTGATGTCGCTTTAGCAGAATAACTTTGTGCTGCGGTCGGTGTGAGGGTAGTAGAGGTAGCGCCAGAGCTCGTAGTGTTGGTGGTGGTAGTTGATTTAGAACCCACGTCTGTGCGTGAGGATGACGCGGCAGTTGAAGTAGAGCCACGCGTGTCCTTGCCATGTGCTGCCTGAAAACGCGAGACGGTCGTTTTGAGCGGAGCGCCTGTCGGCGCTTGAGAAGGGGATCCGGTGGTAGTGGGGCTATTGTTTGCGTCTGGAAGGGGCTGTGTGGTTGAGGGTCCTGATGGGGTCGGGGGAGGGGAGAGGAATGCAACTTTTTTCTGAATATCTGAGTTAGTTGCATTGGTGCTAACGGAGCCATTCGCAGCCTTGCGTGAACGGGCCTTGGTTACGGGTTCTGTGGGATCTGCAGGGTTGGGAACGAGTGCAGAGACGGGGAGACCGACACCACTGTCGTTGTCTGCATCGTTCGGTTCCTCGATTGGGGGAAGAGGACGAGCTGTGAGATCCGGCAAGGGCTTCGTGGATGAAAGCGAGGAAGGCGTGCCCGCACTTGTCCCAGTCGTGCCTGCGCTGGCAGACCTCTGGATCTGACTTGGAGTCAGACTAGGCACATGGGAATTGCGCTCAGGCCTGTTCTCAGCACGGCTCTGGGAGACATTCTGGGGCGGCCATTCAGGGAGAGGGGGAAGCTGTACGAGCTCTCTCTTCTCTCGGGAGGGCGGGGTAGTGTTTGGGGATTGGGGGTTGGAATTAGTGGAGGAGCTGAGGGTGTTGGTATCGCTGCGGTCGCGGTCGCGGTCACGGGTGATGATAGAGTCTTTGTCTCTGTCTCGTTCTCTGTCCTTGTCTCTGTCCTTTTCCCTGTCCTTGTCCTTTGAGTCTTTTGAGAGGCCTCTATTGAACCTGTTGAGGAAGGCTTTCATGGCCTCCAGGCCTCGTTGGGGAATAGAAAGATGTAGGGAGATGAGTTGGTGATGGATGTGAGATGTTCAGTGTAGAGAAGGGAGAAGAGCGACGGTGAACAACGTGGTGGAAGCGCCCTGCGATGCTCAGATGCGATATTGCACACTTGTTGCCAGTTTCAACGCTAATCCGTAACCGGGAGAAAACGAGCTTGGGACTTGAGAAAAACGTGAATCCAAAGAGAATCCAGTTCCACGATAATCCGTTGGCAGCCCGTGTTGGCCAGCTGTAGTCTCAGGTACTTGGCTGGTATACCGCCGCGAAAGTCTTTCAAGAAAGTCTCGTCAGATTATTCTCGCAGCACCATCGCGTTGATTACAGAAAGTCATTCCACAACAACCGAAACACAGCCTGCTCCGACTCTTACGACAGCCTTGTAAAAAAAAAACATATCACAAAACATTCCCTTTTCGCTTCCTCCTTTGTCTCCTCAGATCCTCGGGTTTGATGCCACTCCTTTCATCGTCAAGGTTCTCTCCTCGTGTTTTGGTCTAGCGAACTCGTGTTATTCTTATCACAAGTTTATCGTCTTCCTCGTGTTTCTCGCTTCGTTCGGAAAATAACCATAAAAGTCATTCTTGACACAACCCCCTCGTGTCCATGCAATTGCCAGCCAGCGTGCCCTGCCATCAGAGCTTATCTCCGATTCATGTCTGACCTCACACCCCTTCCTGCGCATCACACAAAACACCTGCGTACCCTTGCGTACCCTTTCAATGGTCACACGTTCCATCTAGCCCAGAGGGACGATGGCATCAGCAATGGCACGGCCCTCTGGCTCGGAGGGCAGATTCTATCCGCGTATCTGGCGAATGAGATGAAAGGTACCCGCGCACGTTCGGGTATTGGTGAGCAAAGACGTTCACGGGCCGTGGAGCTGGGCAGCGGGATCGGCCTCACGGCGTGCGTAGGCCCTTGCTCTCTACATCCAGTGCTCTCCGGCTAAATTCGCCCCCTCTACATTACGATCCATGCGGTCGTTGTTACCATCCCGTTAATTTCGAACCACCCATACGTCCCCGCACTTCATGGGATAATGGGCTGCATGGTTGCTCCGTTCTGCTTAATGGCGTCACCATTGATTACCTATGGTTCAACTGGGTGATCCCTGATACGATCACTCCTCGATCACGGAAATAGCCTCGCACTATCCTCGCTTGGATACGACGTCCTTGCGACTGACACTGCCCATGTGTGCGATTCCGTACTGAGGCACAACATCGCCGCGAATCTCCAGCATCTCCCAAGCAATGCCGGAGTAATCCAAGTTCGTGTATTGGACTGGAGCATCAGTAGTGATAGGTGGCAGTGGAATGATCCAATGCGAATTACTCCTGATGGGGATCGTTTGAATGGAGGTGGCGAAACAGAGGATCTGCTCGGTCCACCTTTTGATCTGATTGTGTCGAGCGATACCCTTTACGACGCATCACTCATTGATCCGTTCTTCCGCACTGTACGCGCCCTTTCAAAGCCTAGATTACAGCATCAACCCCACGCGCCAGCGCCTTCCCCGCTGAGGCCCCCCCTCCTACTTCTCGCTCTCGAAAGGCGCGACCCGCAGCTCATTAGTAGAGCGTTATCTTGTGCACCAATCCCACTTACCCAGGTGCCCACGAAAAAACTCAAAAAGGCACTTGAGCGAGCGGGTATGCAGTGGGACAGGCTGGATTGGGAAGGTGTAGAGGTTTGGAGGGGGTCAGTGGATGGCATGCGACCGAGATAGGAAATGTATGGAAAGCCGTTTTGCGTCGTGACAATTGCCATAAGCAGTAATCACACTTGGTTAGACTCCGTGCACCCTTCCTTGAGCACTGGACACACGACAGTATACACCTGGGCTCATTGTTTATTGAAATTGAATGTCGGTCGAACATCCAACCTTTGACAACTGCGCGCCCCTCCGCCAATGGCAATGGGCCACTGCATAAGAGAATACAAATGGAAATACATTACACTTTGCTCCCTCTGGCTGTAATTGTACGAGTGTGG
>KN839836.1:275785-363868 GCA_000827185.1 Hydnomerulius pinastri MD-312
ACCCCTTCCTGCGCATCACACAAAACACCTGCGTACCCTTGCGTACCCTTTCAATGGTCACACGTTCCATCTAGCCCAGAGGGACGATGGCATCAGCAATGGCACGGCCCTCTGGCTCGGAGGGCAGATTCTATCCGCGTATCTGGCGAATGAGATGAAAGGTACCCGCGCACGTTCGGGTATTGGTGAGCAAAGACGTTCACGGGCCGTGGAGCTGGGCAGCGGGATCGGCCTCACGGCGTGCGTAGGCCCTTGCTCTCTACATCCAGTGCTCTCCGGCTAAATTCGCCCCCTCTACATTACGATCCATGCGGTCGTTGTTACCATCCCGTTAATTTCGAACCACCCATACGTCCCCGCACTTCATGGGATAATGGGCTGCATGGTTGCTCCGTTCTGCTTAATGGCGTCACCATTGATTACCTATGGTTCAACTGGGTGATCCCTGATACGATCACTCCTCGATCACGGAAATAGCCTCGCACTATCCTCGCTTGGATACGACGTCCTTGCGACTGACACTGCCCATGTGTGCGATTCCGTACTGAGGCACAACATCGCCGCGAATCTCCAGCATCTCCCAAGCAATGCCGGAGTAATCCAAGTTCGTGTATTGGACTGGAGCATCAGTAGTGATAGGTGGCAGTGGAATGATCCAATGCGAATTACTCCTGATGGGGATCGTTTGAATGGAGGTGGCGAAACAGAGGATCTGCTCGGTCCACCTTTTGATCTGATTGTGTCGAGCGATACCCTTTACGACGCATCACTCATTGATCCGTTCTTCCGCACTGTACGCGCCCTTTCAAAGCCTAGATTACAGCATCAACCCCACGCGCCAGCGCCTTCCCCGCTGAGGCCCCCCCTCCTACTTCTCGCTCTCGAAAGGCGCGACCCGCAGCTCATTAGTAGAGCGTTATCTTGTGCACCAATCCCACTTACCCAGGTGCCCACGAAAAAACTCAAAAAGGCACTTGAGCGAGCGGGTATGCAGTGGGACAGGCTGGATTGGGAAGGTGTAGAGGTTTGGAGGGGGTCAGTGGATGGCATGCGACCGAGATAGGAAATGTATGGAAAGCCGTTTTGCGTCGTGACAATTGCCATAAGCAGTAATCACACTTGGTTAGACTCCGTGCACCCTTCCTTGAGCACTGGACACACGACAGTATACACCTGGGCTCATTGTTTATTGAAATTGAATGTCGGTCGAACATCCAACCTTTGACAACTGCGCGCCCCTCCGCCAATGGCAATGGGCCACTGCATAAGAGAATACAAATGGAAATACATTACACTTTGCTCCCTCTGGCTGTAATTGTACGAGTGTGGTACGAGCGCTTTGTCCTACTGCTTATATGCATGCTCCGGTCCCTCTAATCTCTACCAACAAACGCAGAGTGCACAAGCCACCCGCTCAGCGGGCGAAAAACGAATGGGAATCATGAGGGACTATTGCAGGGAGAGTTGCAGGCAATTGGAGATGATGACGGACACAGCACAAGCACGATGATGGGCATATCAAGGACGCTGTACGCATAAATTGAGTATATTTGTTCTCTCGCAAGTTGTAACAAGTACATCGGGCCCATACCAAAGGTGCATAGTGGGCCGCTGAACAGCAAATCCTTGTACAAAGGTGAATAGTCGGGGTTGTGTTTTCGTTCGTTGAGGTTGTGGAAGGCTTGATGGCATTGCTAATGGCTTCTTTAGGTCGCAGACAGCTCGTTCGGATTGTATGCGGATTGCTTGAGCCGTGAATAGGTTGTTTGGGCTGCAATGGAATCGTTCGGAGCGCGATGTGCGGCTACAATCGCGATCAGGTCGTTTGGGTCGCGAATGCGAATGCGTTGGCGGTGTCGTGGGTGAGTCGTTTGAAGTGAGGGTGGCTCGTTTGCAGTTGCATTGTTCGTGGCTTGCCCGAGTCGTGGGTTGGGCTCTTCGCTCGTGGGTATGCCGCTTTGCTCGCAAACACGACCTTGGGCCTATGAGTGAGTGATTGCACCCATAGAGAGGCCGTTCGACTCGTTAGCCTGGCGATGAGGCGTTGTTTCATCTTATCTCTCTGGAGTTGCGCTGGCTCAAATGGACCACAGCGACGGGATGCTCGTGTCTGTGCTCGGTTTGAGTCGGCGCTCCTCTTCTCCATGGAGAATTCCCTCCCGAGTGCACATCTATGATGACACAAGGCTAGAGTCAATGCTGCGCGGCGTGTTGCGTGACGAGAGAGCGTGTCAAAAGCAGCTCTCAGTTTCCTTGAACAAAGGGAGAGAAAAAACATGGCGGGGCACACCACTTCATCCCGTGTGTATGAGACTCAGAACATCTCTGCTCACCCGCGTTGTTGTGCTTGGCATGTGGTATTTGCCCGAGGTCCATGCTCACCATTGATCAGTGTGCTACAGTCATAGTGCAAGCTCTGATCGTCAAAGGGGGTGCCCGAAGTCCTACTGTCCAATATGAAACGTGACGTTGACTAAGGGAGCGCGACTGTCCGGCTTTCCATAGAAATGCGTACGGGTTTGATGTACCGCGCATCTCACCCCCCGAGCACAAATAATAGCAATGACTGGTTTGCGGATGCCCATCGTGCACCATTGAACCCGGTCGACATGTCCATGTGCGGTATTCTGGAAACTCATGCTTTGTTCAGCTTTTTGTCTCGGGCGCCGTTCTTCAGGAGTCGGCCGTTCCTCTTAATCCCAGGGAACGAACTCCCTGCCACGCAGCCGGTAAGTAAATACGAGATGGTCATCCCAGGTTGACCGACGTCATCACAACGTTTGGAATGCTGCCCAACTCGACGCATGCCTTAAAGTGGAAGGTGACTAGATATCGATGACGCACTCGTGGAAGTGGCTAGCATGCCATAGGTAAGGTTTGGTATGCTGGGGAAAACATATAAGGGCGAGGTCGGAGGCTGACGACCCATGTTCCTCCTTTCCCTCTTTCCCCCATCTTCTCCCAAAGCCTTACCACGCTTCTCCCGCCGGGACTATGGCAGAAACGTTTGGACTTTGGTGCATGTCATGCCCAGCCTCATTAGATGCCAAACCGATGTTCCAGTGCAGCTCCAAGACAGGACGGCCTTCGGTGTAACAAATCAATTGCCCTACGGCGTCGGCCTTCAGGTAAGCACATCGGGCTTTTCCTCTTCATCAAATCTAATGAGGCGCGTGGCGGCTTGGTATGGGGGGGATTGACAAACTTCCGACGTTGCGATGGTTGGCTTTCGTAGCTGCAAGCCCCGCGCCACAACGCTGTCCCTTCTCCCCCTCGGTTTGTCCCACGGTCATTCACTTGGCTCGTTTCGATCAGAGCCAATAGGTGGTGCGTTGTGCTTACCCCTGTCACCGCTGCAGAGCATAACCTCCCATGTCATATGGCTGATACAAGTCCCCGGTCCTCTTAGGTCGGTGTTGGTCCTTGGTGAAGTCCATGCCTTCCATGCTCACAGCATCGCAGTACCGTCAAGATGAAGCACTTATTACGGGATCCTCAGCGGCATCGACAGTCCACCACAATGCGCCCCAGGAGGTAGACAATTTCTCCTCGTCAGCTCAAGGTGAGCTTTCGTATAATCTCAACTTTTTCCAACTCGTCATGACAATAGGTACTTGATGCTTCCATGTGCGATGGTGCCGGCTGTAAGCCCCTCCCTCTTCTTGCGTCGCGATCTTTCACGTGTAAGTTGTTCGTTGCGCTGGCGGCCAGAACTAACGTACAGTCACGCAGGGCCATTTGCCATGCTCATTCATTTTCAACGCCTAGATATGATATCGACTACAAATGGACAACAGCAAAGCCTGCGGACCTACGGTTGACGCAATCGCCCTCATCTTTTTGATCTTTCAGTGTCACCCCCCGATACATGGATCATCTCCAGGCAGTCCTACGCCAACGGTATAATTTCAACTTTGAGACCAGCTGTGAAGTTAGGCGCCACAGCGTGTTCTGCCCCCCATTGGCGATGGCGTCAGAGCCATCCATAGTTGGATCACACTGTTTACTGGTCATGAGGAAACGCTTTTGATGGTGAAGACATTTGTCACGGTGTTCGTATATCCCACAGGCTGCGCGCAGCTGGGTGCGGGGAGACAATAAGGGTCATGCTGACCCGCTTGTCAAATCCGGGGAACCTGTACAGTATACCAATCTCCCCGAATGGCGTCCATGGGGACGTGAGTTCATCGAAGTTTGGAAGGAAGACTATACCACTCGAAAAACTTGCGGTGACTAATGTGGTGTCGTACTTCTGGTTGATCCACGTCCATCTGGATATACCAACTCGGCAGGATTAAACCACTGCAACAACTTGGCATCATAGTGGTCACATATATGCGGACCTAGCTATTTGACTCCTCGTTGAACTTCTGTTGTGGTGCCATACTCATCGAGGTTGATGTCATGTCGCCGACTCATGCGATGCAACATCGTCGGGCATCAGTCCCGGATTTTGCACAGGGCTTGCGGGAACTCGCATGAACTCCTGCGAGCGTTGTCATCCTGCTTTACCGAGCTTAAAGACCAATCAGACGTTGTTTTGTGGGGCGTCTACCTGTATCGAGCAATTTGCCAGTGCCCAGATTTCTCGTTGCGGTCTGTTTTGATGGCATAGCGCACTTCGTAGAGACATCATTCCCGCTATCATGTAGTGGGTATTGCCAGGCGAGAATGCAGGGTGTGCTCTATAGTATAGGTGTCTTGTATGGGTTTCCTCAGTATCTTGAGCCCCTTGTAACATCAAATACCCTGGCTTGCATTTGAAGAATGAGTTGGCATCATGTGAAAGCAAAGCACAAGTATCACTTGGATCTAACAGGAGATGTCCGACAAGTTCTCTGTTTACAAGGGATGACTACCACCTTGCCTAGTGATATCATCAAGAAACCGGATACGGTGTATCGGCTAACGTGGCTGTAGTAGGGATTCCGCGACACAATACAAGTCGGATATGGTGTATCGGCTAACATGGCTGTCTTTCATTCGGGTCACGTGATCACAGCAGCGCCGGGTTCGACTCCCGGTATCCGAACATTTTTTGCTTATTTTTTGGCGGCCTTGCGCCACTGCTCTGATTGCAATCAATGGCAGAGTTCCCTACAATACATACCGCTAGTCTCCCATGGGCAGTCCGGTTTAGATAGTAGGAAGACGGTCGTTCCTACCCTATCTAAGCTACACTGCGTGTTGTCAAAAATTTCCGCCAGCTGAGATGTGGCGGAGGAATGAACCAGGTATCACTTCTCCGCCACTTCCCCGCTATAGATCGCCACCGTCGTTGAAGTGGCAGTTCCTCCGACAGCTTCTCCGCCATTTCTCCTCCAGCTGGAGTCTAAGGCCTAAGGCCTGGCTCAGTAGGGGTGATATACGGCCCAGCTCATGTTATAATATCATATATCTGGACTTATTGCTAGCAGCTGTATTTGATGAATAGATTTATACTAGCTAGCTGATAAACTTGACCCGGGCCCGGTGCCCCATTATATTATTACACTTGAAAAATAGCTACGAATACATATCAACTGCGGGATCGGATGCGCTACGACCCTCTCGCCCAATAGGCTCATCAAAAGGCCGAAAGGGGGGCTGCTTGGCGGCGGGCTGCGCTGTGGGGAGGTGGTCGCAGGTTGGTGCGGTGTCGGTCGAGGTACCTGCATCGTCCGTAGGCCGTTGTAAGCGACTCGAAGACGTGGGAGTCTGTGTATTATGAATAGAGTGTGCTGTGCGCACTGCAAATGCAACACATTGACCTGAACTGCAACAATTGTTAACAGTTGTAGCTGAAAAAGTACGGTGGGCCTACGCACCTAGCATCCACCGAGTTTGTTGCGCGTCTCTGAGCGCCAGTCATCGATCTAGTGTACCAAGTTAGCCGATGAAAGACAGGTGACCAAGTTAAGGACTTACGCAACATATATGCATCACTGAGAGCTCGAGGGTCACATATACCTTTGTAAAGTCGCCAGTAACAATCTGTGAATATCCATTGAAAATAACTCGCCTCCCGAGCTATCCTCGCAGGAATAGAGTGGGTGAGCTGGGATCATATCGTCGTTTTGTGGCCATTCTTGCTGCGAGTTTGATAGGGGTTAGTTAGGAGGGGCAAATTAAGGAAAAGGTCGTACCTCCTCGATTCGACTGGGTCAGACTGACCAAGCTCATTGTTCTGACACTTTTTTCTCAGCTACCTCGCCGCCAGCTGAGATCTTACACCTTATTTCCCAGCTATCTCACCGCTGGCGAAGAAGTGGCGGTGGATAAGTGGCTAGGAATTTTGACCCCCCTCTGGATTTCCGCCATTTCCCAGCCGGCTCGATTTCTGACCAACACGTAGTGCTACCACCTGTGTTGCGAATGCTCTTATTATAATCGTGGACCGTGCACAATCCCCGGACATAGCTGCGTGCTCAAGCAAAACCGATTTCTGCCCGTACCATATTGGAGTATAAGGTGCAATCAGTCTCACCTTGTGTGCCCGTGCTGACCTGGGGAATGAGCTGCGACCGACCGGATCCAAGCATGAGCATAAACCAGCACCATCAACGTGTGTTGTTCTCGTGTGTCTGCATGACTTTGCGGACCCGCGTAGCGTCGCCACCGCGTTTGGGTATCCTAGAAGAGTTGCACTCGTGAAACACCAACAAGAAGCGAATGTGTTTGCCAACACAAGAGTTGAGACGGTTACTAACTTGCCAATAAGTGGGTCGTAGAGTCGCAACACATTCGCTCTGGTGGGTCAGAAAGGGAATAATGAAAGGCCCCCGGTAGTCATTCTCCATTAAACATCGTCGCCGAAGAGCTTCTCATGACGAGTTTGAGCCCCATTCCAGTCTCCCAAAACCGGACCAATAGAGAGGAAGACAGTCGTTCCTATCTCATAGCCCCGTTCCAGGATCGCACGGAGACAACTTTGTCCCATCTCGCGCTGTGGCAGAGTCCTATCTACGTCATAGCTGCAAGTTGGCGTACCCACGCAGGCACCTGGCTTCCAATTTCATCAGTCTGCGTGGCGTGTTTTGTGTCGGTTCGAGGCGCACTGGCTCCTGGACCATGCTGGACAAGTTCCATGCTTCAGCTTTCCCAAACAGAGCACAAGGCTATCGTTAGCATGGACTCCATAAAGAATAACGCACGTCGAAGTTCCTGGTTGAACTCCGCATCCCGGCAGTCTGAGCATTCGAGTGACAATGCTGCCTCGTTGTTGTAGGCAGTTGGTAGCCAGCCAGCCGCACCAGCGACATGTTTTTTCAATGGGTTGCCATTCGGCAAGTGTCACAATCAAGCCTCGATGGTCAGCGCGCTTTTGTTTCGGCTAGGATAGCGCTACTCCCGAGATTGCCGAGAATGCCGACCATTGGAACGCCTAACAAGGCAACTCTCTACCACACAATTCCGGGGTCGTGGCTGTGTAGATCTCAGTGCTGGCTGACGCGTCCCCGAGCTGTGCACATTATAAGACCACACCATAGCGGGCCTCCTTGTCCTCCCCTACCACCCACCAGCTGTCCTGCATCTTGTAACATACTCTTCCCTCACGACCTCCAACCCACTACTCAGTGAGTTTCCTTGAATTAGTGCCTTGACGTCCCTTACTCAGTGGCATTTAGCTCCAGCTCATCTCCAGCAACTTCATCACAACATCAATGGCCGCTAAGAAACGTTGTCAGCTGCAAGCGGAAAGCCCTTGCAACTCTGCGGTGTTGCGCATAGTTGGTCAATGCCCGCATTGTCGAGCAGAGTTCTGCGGCGCAGTAAGTGAACGAGATCTATGCTTGTTGTTGGGTGACTCATCCCACTCCCGTCTTGCAGCACCGTCTCCCAGAGCACCATGCCTGCAACAAGCTCGAAGACTGCCGGCAGCAGGCTTTTGAGAGGAACAAGGCCAAACTCGAGAGTGAACGGACTGTAGCTTCCAAGATGGCAACGGCATGACGATGTCCCCGTTCCGTCTCCTTCCCTCCACTCCCATTCCCATCACACATTTGCGGCCCCCACTGCATCATACCGCTATCTATCCATTTCACTGTGATTTCAACGCTCTAATACATTACTATCTATTGTGATTCCTCATCTTCAGTACATAATCCGTTGAGACCACCATTGCCACAGTTGTACCTGGACCACCTTCCATCCCCCTCGTCGTTGTGCCTTGTTGGATTTGGCTTAGCGACATGGACCCTGTCACTTTCTCGTTCACTGTGGGTTATATAGTTGTTAATAGAAACTATTGTACACACGAAAATCCCGTGAGCCAACTGTGTCGGCAGCTTTTCAGCAACGTTTGGGGCACAGCTTAACCGCATGTTCCGCGGGCGCTTGAAGAGGGCTCTGGCCTAGCAGAATTCTCAATCTTCACGTATCATATCATCTTAAGATTTTGGTATGGGAGGTATCTACGAGCTCCGGTGTGGGATGTGGTACTGGGAGGGAGAGCGGAGGAGAACGGGTGTTAAAGGGGCGATGGGAAGGGTCTTTCGACAGGATCACTGCTACATCGCCGCCATTCGAGAGGGCAAGTCGGCTCTCAGCATTCATATAGTGCGCAGTTAGCAGATAAGACATCGCCCACAACCGGCCGAGGGCCAGTGATCATGAGGCATCTCGAGATCGGGGTAGTGACCCAACCCGAGTGTTACGAAACGTCAGCAGGTGTCTTCAAGTAGTCATATACACCCACCTCCTGCCCATCTTGTTTCCGTCCGTGTGTATAACTCGTCGGATATAGCCTTTAGTCAGGACCAGGCTAGAACGTTTACCAAGTCTGTGCTCTTCTCTTCCGACCAATTACTTATATTCACGCATTCTGCTTCACTGTAGCACACCCTCTCTTATCCGCACCCACACAGGTAGGTCCTGATCTGAATCATCGAGTTGCGATCGGGACTGGAGACTACCGTGATACGGCTACTGCCTCGCACTACAGCCAAATCACATGTGTTGAGAGTGCTCGATCGAGGCGTATAAGCCTTGATGCTGCGCTGATCTCACTGGAGAGTCGACGTAATTTAGACTGTTTGCCTCCTTGCTCCCAAAACCCGTTCCTTCATTTTTGTATCCGCTACCTCAGCTCTGTTTATTGCGAGTGCTGACCGCCATGGCTGCTAGACTCCAACAGATCCACAAACACCTTTCTAGTCACATTACCATGTCGGCAGGTTCGCATTGATCCGCTGACGCTGAAAATAGCGTAAACACTCACATCACCGTGCAGAAACCTGGCAGGAAGTCCCCCTTGCCCCACCTGACAGGTTTGCGCTACCAGCAATAGCCATCACGCCCACTAAGCATTAATATTGTGGACAGCATCTTCAAGCTCACAGCTGCTTATAAGGCAGACACATACCCTCAAAAGATCAACCTCGGTGTGGGAGCCTATAGGGACGATAATGACAAGCCTTGGGTACTTCCAGTCATTAAAAAGGTGCGTACGGTGACGTCTACGAAGCCTGGCCGACGCCACTGACGACTCACACCGCATCTCCGACTGCAAACCATTACCGCGCTCTTGCAGGCCACAGAAATTCTACTGAATGACCCCAAATTCGATCATGAATACCTCCCCATCACTGGGCTGCCTGAGTTTACCGCCGGTGCCGCCAAGCTCATGCTTGGTCCCAATTCATCTGCTATTGCCGAGGGACGCGCTGTTAGCGTGCAAACTATTTCCGGGACAGGAGCAAATCACCTTGCCGCACTTTTCCTTAGTAGATTTTACGGGTTCAACGGCACGAAACAGATCTATTTGAGCAACCCTACATGGGGTAAGTCAACTTCAGTTTTCTTAAATTGGCAGGACCTTAAATTGGGGCAGCGAACCACCAGGCTATCTTCAATAACGTTGGAATCAATCCTGTCGACTACCCGTATTACGATCCTCGGACCATCGGCCTGGATTTCGAGGGTTTCAAGTCCACTTTGGAAAACGCTGTACCGCGCTCCGTGTTCTTGCTGCATGCATGTGCCCATAACCCCACTGGAGTAGATCCTACCCAGGAGCAGTGGAAGGAAATCGTGGAAATCATGCTCACCAAGAATCATTACGCGTTCTTAGACTGCGCTTACCAGGGCTTTGCAAGTGGTGACTTGAACAATGACGCATGGGCCGTGAGGTACTTTGCCGAGAAAGGAGTCCCCATGCTCATTTGCCAGGTATATGTGGCGCGTCTGATGAAACATATGAAGTTGACTTGACATACCCCTGTTTTTAGAGCTTCGCCAAGAATGCCGGCCTGTACAGCCAGCGAATCGGAGCGCTCCATGTTATTCCTCCCACCAAAGATGCTGCCGATCGGGTTAAGAGTCAGCTTTCGGTCTTTCAGCGGAGTGAGATCAGCAACCCTCCCTCGTACGGTGCGCGGCTGGTGAGGACACTTGGCTTTTTAAGTGTGATCACGCAATAACGGAACGTGGGGCTAGATGGCGCTGATCCTCAACACTCCTGAACTGTTTGACGAGTGGAATAGGGACATTAAGACCATGGCCCACCGCATCATTTCCACGAGGAAAGAGTTGGTTCGACTGCTGACAGAGGAACTGAAGACACCCGGTGACTGGAGGCACATAACCAAGCAGATTGGAATGTTCAGGTGAGTATATAATTACGTGGTGATGAGGAGCGTGGGGGGCGCGAGATGGTTCTGCTCGGAGCGGTGGGATCGGAAGACGTGACTGATGGATTGCCACAGCTTCACCGGCCTCAACCCGAGTCAATCCCAGGCCATGTTGGAAAAGGCGCACATCTACCTGACTACAAATGGAAGGATATCCATGGCTGGCCTGAATTCTCGTAACATCCGGTACTTTGCAGAGAGCATGGACAAGGCCGTGAGGGGCGAATTGTAGGAGAAGGAGAAACATAGCAGTATAGAACGCCTGGATTTGAACTACTTTTTGACAAAAATGAGTGGAGCATGAGGTACGAAAATCAGCGTGTGACTATAACAGGAGCGTGGAATGTCTAGAGAAGGCAATAGAACGCGGGTTAACGAGTCCTGTGACGTCAAAGATGTACCTTGTGAGCAATTATAGCCGATGACATCACTAAATTTACTGTGCCGGATCTGGACTTGCCCACTCTATCATCCCCATTTTCTGTCATAATTTACCCTCTGGACCTATTTTCCTCAGAATTTACTCACCCCCGCCTCCCCAGACTCCGTCCCGGTCTCTGTCATTTTTCGGGACGCCCGTTACTCTTCTACTCTTCTACTTGTCCATTTTCGTCATAAGCTTTCGCTTTGCTTTCGGTCCTGCTTACAGCAATCGTTCCGTCGTTTGTCACAGGATCCTAGTCGTCGCTGTGCACGCCCCGGACGTCTTCACATCCTTCACGGTCACAACTTCAATCCTTACCGTGAGCTACTGTGTTTCCGGTGCAAGATTCATTTTCTTTGCACCAGTAATGAGTCCGTTTTCACCCTATAACGGACTCGTGCTAAACTGACTAGTCAAACTTGCTGTTTGCCTTGCGTCATCTATCACCTCGCTGATTCACTCGCCAGTCCGTCGTCCTCGTGTACCCCACACTACGTCGCCCGCGGTATTCGTTATTGAGGCCTTTTAAACGGCCTCCACCCAAGTCTGTATTTTCGTTTTCAATCATCATTTCCCTTTTGATATCTTATACCAGCATGGGTAATGCAGTGTCTTTAGTCGATATTCAACACAGCAGTCCTGTGACAGAGGAACCTACCTCAGAGTCAAATCGTCGTTCATCGGGATCCGCTAGGACGGCTGCCCCGCCTTCACACATAAATTTGACTGCCCCACAGGTGCTGGGCGCCTTTGCACTGTCGCCTAATCCTTCGCCTTCCACTCGAGACAACCCATTCGAATCGCCTCCGGCATCACCACCCCTCCCTTTCTATACTGCGCCGTCTACACCATTGACTTCTCCGCAGCGCGAAGATCCGCCTCAAGACTCTCCTACGGCTTCTCTTCATGAACTTACGTCTAACGTCAGACCGCCATCTCCGCCACCCACCAATACTCGCCCTACAACATCCGTATGCGAAATCGAGACGATACCATCAGCCGATGCTTTGGCTGCCCCTGACTTGGCTTTAGATTTTACTCTAGACGACGAGGGTCTGAGCACTCTTGAAAAGATATACCTTTTCTCTCGCAGTAGATCTGCGCATCACCGGTAAGTTCTCTGGCATGTCCTCCGTCGGACCTTGGTGCGATTTTTTTGACTGTGCGCAGGGTATTTATTTCGCACGCACTACCATCATCTCTGGCCCAAGTTACTCCTCTTGAAGCTGTGGAGTATGTTTTGCCATTGCTTCCTAGCTTAGCAATGGACGAAGGTACGCAGAACTCTACGTTTGTGATGGCGTATCTTACCGCTCGCTAGACGAAGCCGTCAAGGAGGCACTTGCCTCTGAATTAGTCGACGTACTATGGTGGTTTCTTACGGTGAGCGGAGTCTTTTTAGCCAATGGATTATTTCTTCTAACTGCCGATGTAGCGCTGTCTGTTGGTGGAAGAGGCCGCAGACCTCAGCGCCAATGTTTTCTCTCAACGTCGCTCTGACGAGGAAGTGACCCTGATATCTGTGCAGGCGTTCACGCCCATACTGGGGACCCTTCTATTGAGTCCTAACGGCATGGTTAGTGGTCCTGCTAGATATGCCGTCGTTGATCTGCTGGGCAGGATGCGGAGAGCAGATGATGCAGAGGTTCATGCCCCAGACAACGCCAAGCATAGGAGCAATGCATGCGGACTATTTGGCAGAGCACAAAGACAGATGTTCGAAGAGGAGATCGTTCATCAACTGGTTATCGGGATTGGACGACTTGACGCCGCAATGGAGGACGACGACGTGACTGAGATATGGTACGACGCGACTGCCCGCACGCCCGCGGCGGAGTTCCCTGAAGGTCAGCTCACCACATCACCCTCCGTGGCGAATGACCAGCCTCATGACGCTCCCGTTAATCCATACTTTCCACTCCCGACATCTACTCCTTTGCCTGCTACGTTATCGTCTGCTTCCACACTCGCGCCTTCGTCAACTTTGCTTGCAGTTTCAATAGACCCGCCGTTGCTCAGCCCGCCGCCAGGTGTTCCCCCTCTTCAACCCGCGCCTGAGCCCCCGCCAGTAGATCCATCACCCATGGCCAGCATAGCATTTCATTACGAGGCTGCTGGTAGTGGAGAGCCGTCAAGTCCGGAGGGAACTACATGCCCGCAGGATATGGTTCCCAGCGGAATGCCTCAGCCTGAATCTATAGCCGCCGATCAAGAACAAGCCGAGGCAGACGACGAGATCGATCCTGGAGAGCAAGCGGCCGTAGGTCGATTATCAAGTATGAGCCTTATAGCCGCGGTTACAGCAGGTGGTATGTATATGGGTCTAGCTTTTTTCGCTGGCTCACCAGCCCTCTCTGATAAACTAGGCTCGCTCCGATATGACAATCAACGTGCCTTTGTGAGAGAGGTAGAGAGAGCAGGCAAGGATCCAGTCTATTGGGTGAGACGAGAGGCGTCTTTCGCCCTTGGTGCCCTCGCCAAGGTCATACCAGAAGAATTGGTGGTCTCAGCCCTTGTGCGCACTATACTCTTCCCAATTGCACTGATACTCATTACATCCTCAGCTGCCGTTGTTCGAATCGTTGCGATCAGACGCAGTGTGGCATGTTCGACATTCATGTCTCTTTGCTTTACCTGCTGTGTTGTCTCGTCTACAGTGGAGTTTACGTCGATCCGTAACCCTTTCCACCATCATTCCGCTTTCACGAGACGAGTCGCCTGCAGTGCGCTCCGGGGTGTTAGAAGCACTGGGCGAAGTGATATACGCGTTTCACGCAGATCCACTCGGTCCACCGCAAGAATTACTCGGGCTATTTCTTGGCCGCGAAGAAGACCGTCGAGTACGAGAGCAGCAGCGACCGTCTCTTTATGCAATGCCGCATCGGGCCTTCTTTGGTTAGGCGCCTGAGATCGCTACCTTCACACATTTGCTCATGTTTAATTTACAGGCGCCTCCGAATTGGATCTCTTCTATGACGATCCTGCTCGCCCACTCGCATGCGCGTTTAACTACCCCGCGGTGGCCCTCACGCTAGGTCGAGCCCGATGGGCAGAGCTACGTGGTTTGTACCTGACCCTAGCTCAGAATAGATCTTTGAAGATTCGAAGAACTCTGGCCGCGAGTCTGGGTGAGCTAGCGGAGATTATCGGACCAGAGAATGCCCAACGTGATCTGATCGACGTCTGGTGGGATGCGATGCGGTGCGAGGAGGACGGCGATATTCGGTTGAAGGCGATTGACGTTGTCCCGCTATTCGTTGAAGCATTAGGAGAAGGCAAGGCGAGGGATGGCATCTTCTCCGGTCTGGTAAAAGTTTGGGAGGAAGGGTTGCTACGGAATTGGAGAGCCAGAGAGGGTGTCATCAAAATCCTTCCTGATATCGCCGGCTCGCCAACTCATCCCGAGTGTGTTCACGAACTTTTGAAAAGGGGGTTGGAAGATGCCTTCGGAGCAGTTAGAGAAATCTCGATATCTGTGGTGAGGATGTTTTTGTCAGACACCCTTCGCCCAAGTTACCCACTCGATGTGTCCAGGTGGCACGCATGCGGAGAGAGTGTCATGTTTGGCCCGCTGTCCTCGAGAAGCTCCGCCAGGATATCCTTGCATTGGCATATTCTTCTGCATTCCGGAAACGCATGACGTGAGCCCTCTCCGCTCTTCACGTATGTCGCTTTGCTGAATGAGCCACAGATATGTAGCCTGTCAGCAAGCACTTGCATCTTCCTCTGAAGGAAACTCTTACGTCGCAGACGATGCCAATTGGGAAGCACTTGATCAATTAGCCGACGACAGTATCATCGGTGTTCGCATTGGTGTTGCACGTCTGGCCGGTTCTCTATTTGGTCAGTGTGGGCACTATTGGCAGCATAGATGTATTAACCCAGCTACCTCAGACAAGTTCGCCCGTTCGTCTGCGCATATCCCGCAAAGGGTGGTAGACCTGGTTGATCACCTGCACCTAGATTCATCCGCAGAAGTGAGATCCTACGTTCCGTCTCCAATGGACCTACGTCAGGAACGATCGGCCATCCCGAATCGCTCGGGGGCATTCGAAACGTTCTCTCGACCACCGCCCGTGATGCATCGACCGCCAGAGGAGGCTTATCAAACGAACTGGCAATAATTTACTTTCGTTTCAGCATGATCTGGACCCTCGTGGCGTGCCCTGTCTCAATCTTCGCTCCTGCAATCATGTCTGTGCGTTGAGCACATATCCACACATACATTATTCAAAATGATACTTTGTCTCTTGCTAAAGTACTTATTACATCTTTTACTGCTCTGATTGATCATACTGTATCCTATATGTTATCGGTGCTCCCCGTATCATAGCTGTCACCTGCCAAAGAGTTTAGCGCTGAGGCAACGTTCGTGCCCCTTTTTATAAGTGAATCTTCCCATCCCACAAGTTTCACGCTCAGATACAATCGTGCATCACGGCGACAGCCATTCTTGAAGGCAGAGCTGGAACTTTGCAGGCGTTCCTTCTTTACGTTTCACCACACGCCCCGCCGAGCGGTCTTCATATCCTTAGCTCTCTTTTACTCTTCCGCATGTTTTTATAGCGAGAATGAAGAACTCGAACACTCTGCTCATCGCTCGTTATACATTTTTCGGTGGGGTTCACTTTCGTCTCTGCTTTGGCGCTCTTGATTGAACGCCCCCAACAGGTCTTTTTGTAATATGTAATGCTATAATCTGCAGCGTTGCTGTTTGGAATCATAGCCTTGTTCATACAAACCAGACATGTACGCCGTCGCCGCCTTGACTCCGTCAGCTACTCAGATGCCCTCTTTCACCAGTGCAAGTCGATGTCTATCTCATCTTCTTGGGCGCCTTCAACCTCGTGTCCGTCTTTACCTTGTGTGTACGATCCACTGAGACTATGGCTAGGTTGACTGAGACAGCATTAGCATATTTGCCGAATTGCTCTGTGGTAACCCACTCACTACCCGTGTCTGGTTCGAATGCGGATGGATAGGTCTCTTCTGGCTCATGCACCTTGGTCGGTCGTAATTTAACATCTTACCTGCTCAGAGCTCATAATTTTACAGCTGGAGCTGCTGCTGTCACTGCGATCGAGCCTGATCTCCACTGCAACTCACGAGGTGTGTCGGTCGTATCGGAAATTTTGTATAATTTTAATGCTCTATACAGTTATCACCTTTGTCCATTCATTATGCACCTCAGAGCGCGTGCTCCTCGCATTCACCTGGATGTGTACCGTTATACGTCAGTGCCGCAATAGTTCAACCTTATTTGTCGAGGTCACTGACTCTAATTGCAGTGCTCCTTTATTTCCTGCTTCTTATCTTCATAGCGGTCACTCATCAGCGCGACGATCCTGGGGTTTGGAGCTCCAGCGTGCACAACCTTCGCTGGGTCACTGCACGGCAATGCCTGTCGAGCGCTCCCAACTCGCCGTCCGATCCCCGGTTTAAAAAGCGCGCACCCGTGGATATCTACAACCCTCGTCCTGTGCGGCCTGTCCCAGTACCAGCTTATGTGCACAGAGGTGGGCTCAGCCCAGAGTACGAGATTGAGCACTATCGTCCTGCGTTCTCGGCAACAGATCATATGGATCTCGAATCCTCTTTGTCCCTTCCTGATGTCATACCCGCTCCCCGCACCATACCTGTGCCAGCGATGCCAGCTCCTGTGATGTTGCATTCCGAGGCCCCGCGATACCCTGCCCCGGGTCAACACCAGCTCCCTTCGTCTATCATATATGCTGGCCAGCCATCAGCGCCTACCCAAGCTGTTCCCTCCTCCTTACCTTCCCCACCTCCTCTCGGCGAATGGCCGCGACGGGATATTATGGAACAGCCTATCAAGAACAAGAGAAAACCGCCGCCGCCAAGCTCCTTTGAATTTCCAAAGAGGAGTACCATTCCAGTAACTGACCGACCCCCCATCGCCTCTCCGCCCGATCCCCCTTCTCAACCTCGTGTGAGACGACCATCTGGTCCAAGAATGCGTACTCCTTCTGGCGATAATACGCAGCGGCCGGTACCGCTTGATCTGTCGGGTATAAGTAACCATGATATTGGCAACGCTTACACTCAGCGGGACGAATTTTAGTGACGGACTGATCATGGTGAACTTTTGGCTTAATTGAGCTTGTCCTGCAACAACTCTTCTGTAGAAACTGTATGATTATCAGTACGATAGTCTTGTTTGGAGAACATGGCTCTGGTACATATATAGCAAGAGTTTCGGAGGACTGCTACAATTAATGGAGTACCTTGTTTGTCCGTCTTGGGCTAGAGCACATTGCTTCCGTGCCTCGACGATGTGCGACGCGACGCGTCCTGTATCTTCCCTACTTCAACGCGATTGCATACGCTTCTCAGGCTGCAAGCTACCTCTCATATAAGTAGGGATGGAGAACCCGCATGCCGAACGTCAGGCAGTACTTCTCGAACGAATTCTGAAGAATGCTGTGGGTGAACGCCTGCCTCCCCCCGTGATCCCCCTCATTTGACAGATCTGTCAGTCTGCATGTACAGAGATGATTCTTGAGCTCAACCATTGTGTCGAAGTGCGTCTCCCTCACGTTACATCCATTCCAACTGTGAACGCGGCAGGCAGGAAATACTTCGAGCCAATGCCTCCGTCAAAATCGCGGCAGATCTGGCAACCAAGTACCGGAAGAACGTGCAGTATAACCTCGAGGCCACGAAGCAGGAGTTATCTTAATATCCGTAAATTTGCTGAAGGTGAGCCCGTGTTCGTAGTCAGTATGAAATGAAATTCCGTCTGATTTGCGTTCGAGCTGTGTCCTATCTTCAGAGCTTTAGCTGAGATCTTGAATAGTTTCGCGATGCGCTCGTCTCTGCCGGCCAGCTGAGAGAACAAGGATGTCTGTGCGGTGATTCTGCGCTGTTGTGATCGCTACTGTAACATCTCGACGAGAACACTTACTTTTCATTATCCTTGATTTTAGCGGCCCTTTCTGGCCCCCTGATACTGTAGAATATTCTGTCACATACGCTGTATACTTTAATGCTAAGATACACTGTTTCTGACCTTCAAGGACATATCGTGGACTTATCGACAATGCTTTTCACTGATTGCGATTTTTAGAACCCCATCATTCGTAAAAGCCCGATGCGTCTCACGAGGTCGACGCGAGAGCTCCCGTGGTTCCTTTCCTGGACAATGTCGCCTTTGACATGTTCATTGTTCAAGCGCATCTTCGCTGGTTGTTCTCCGATTGAGTGCAGCCTTATTGTTCTCCATGTATTCCCGGTTTACGTGTTCACTGCCATGCTACAATGCAGAGGCGATATTTATTGAAAGCCCGTTTCGTATTTTGTGACCTCGTCTTTGGAGGACGGAACAGTACTGATAGAGGCTGGTCATCTAATAATCATCTTTCTGATTTCTTCCTTGCCCTTTCCTCGTTGTAATCGCAAAGTTTTGAGCTCTCCATTCTTTCATATCAGTTTTGGCATCCTTCATTTAGACTCACCCTCTTTCACGAACCATCAAGACTGTCTGTCAACGAGCCCTGCCCACGCGATGCACAATGTATTCCTTGTCATACGTACCATCTTTTTCGGTGAGTAATGTAGATGGTCCTGCAGTTAGATGCTGACGTGTAGGTAGCACTCATTCTGTATCTAAACGCCCTCGTTCTTGTGTTCGCGTCGTGGAACATTGCGGCTACCCATTCGGCAGGGGTGTCGGGTGAGTGACCCTGTGTAATACCTGGACTGTCCTTGCTTAAAGTCACCAACCTAAGCGCCTGGTGCGCCAGTGTACCTGATCGTGAACTCTGCCTTTACCTTCGTCTTCTTGTCAATGTGAGCCCACATCAGACACTTGCCCTCCGAGATACCAAAGTTTGTTGCGTCAGAGCATATCTAGCGGAACTAATTTGTGCGAGGGCAAGGCCCGCGCACGTGAGGGTTGAGTGTGCATGGACAGTGTTGATGAGCACGCTTCAACTTGGTGAGACTCTTCTGCCGGTGTAATCAATGTCGCTAAATCTTACTTGCCCGCAGCTGCGAGTATCAATGTCACAGTAAATGGTCCTCCCATGGCTTGCCAAATGCGATGTAAGCGGCAAGAACTTAGGATTCTTTGAGCCATGACTTACTTTCGTTACTTATTCCAGCACCATGGGCAAGCTGTGCATCGTCTTCGTTATTGGTGCCTGTTAGCTGGCTAGCCACCCTTATCAGTGCGTTTCAAGCATGGCATGGGCGCAAGCATACTGATGGGTTTATGCCAGTTCTCACTTACAGTCTAACGATAAGCATCACCGCAGCCACACACGCGACCTCGCTTCCAACCATATGGACAACCGCAGTGTCCGCTGTCCCGTGGTTCGCCCCGGATGCTGTGGCTCCCGCTCCTGTGGTCATTCCTTACCTATCCGCCCGCAAGCACTCTAAGGCCTTCTCCTCCGCTTCATCTGGGAGCGAAGAGTCCTGTGCAGTGACGAAGTATATCACAGAGCGATGGGAGAAGCTCTCTGGGGCTGAGCGTCAATCAGAACCTTCCGGTCCTATCATATTCTCAGGTGGACGCCAGTCTGTTGACTCTACTCGACCAACTTGGGCTCGCCAATTAGAGGCCCGCCGTGGCATTGATAGCCCTTTCGCAAGACCACCTCAGGTACGCGGAGGACAACGAGCTGTTCCGTCACCGCCCCCAAAAGCTCTCGCAAAGGAAGTCACCGCACCGAGGGATTCTCATTACGTTGAGGTCTATCGGCAGTCGGAAATAAACAGGAACGCCTCTTGCTCGACGTTGACCCCGCAGACGCCGACAGTATTTCCTAAAAGAATTGCAGATCCAGATCTTCCTATCCCACTTCCTCGATTGTCTGAATGGATTCGTGCCGATGCTGCCAGGGGGATTACTGTTCATACCGTACCGCCCATTTCACCCTAAAGGTCTTGTTGCCTCGAGGCTGAGGGTAATGTTTCCTATGTTCCTTGATCGTGATGGCCATTTTAGGTAGATTTTTTGGACCTATCTTTCATAATCTTGTAGCTTTAGCTTCGCTTTCAATGTCAGCTTTGCATGTACCATAGCATCAATTAATCCAAGCCAACGACCTCTGATGTTTCAACGGAGCAGAGCACAACTACGACACAAAGGAAGGAATATCGCAGCACAGGCAAGCAGATTATCGTGCTTCGGCTCACAGTTCGGACCCCTCAGATCCTCCTGTTTCAAGCCATACCACACGGGACCGAAGTTTCCGGTTCTCCTCGCGGGCTTTGGCGAGCGCTGCGGTGGTGCCCTCAAGCTGCCTCTTGGTTTCCTCAAGCTCTTTGAGGACTTCTTCCTCGACCTCACCAGCGCCCACAGCTATTCCTGTAATGGCGCTGTCAGAACATGGAATCTAACGCAGCAGAAAGGTAAAATCAGATTCACCTCCAACGAGTTTGACAAGGCGCCATAGACGTAAGATAATGAGTAATCCAGCCAGCTCTCGCTCTCTCCCTTTAAGGACAAATTCAAGCACAAAAGTAGTAACGATGATGATCGCGTCGAAAAGATGTAAGGGAGCGTGAGGAACACCGGAGAATGGCAAGTAGAATCTGAATCCAAAAGCCCAGATAGCAAGGGGAATTTCGACCAAAAAGAACGTGGTGATAGCAAGTGATATATTCGCCAGAACTTCAAGCCACACGGGGGCCTCTGGACCCTCCGGGGGTGTGCATCCTTCAGACAGGAAACTATATCCTAGATCTGCGAGAACGCAGGTCGCATCGATAGCAATCTTGGTGCGCACAGCATGTCAAGCCAGGACAAGGAACAGCAAGACGTATGCTCACCAGTGCAATGACAAATGTGTGTAAGCGCGAGGACTCAAGGAAACGTGCGGTGTTCTCGCGCCAAGTGGATACGGTTCCCTTTCGTCTCTCCTCGGAGGTTCCTTCTGTATCATAGCAGATAGAGAGCAGAGGCTGTTGCTCCGCTGAGTCCGACATGATGGTTGCTGGTCAAGGTGCACCCAGCGCTTCAAGTCCATGATGAAAGAAGCTTCCTACTTTGCCTGTTTAGGCAGGTGCTGTATTCACGATCACGTGTTGGGCGTCGCGGAAAGAACAAATGAATGAACGAGGGGCGGGACCGCCCAGGGCAGCTGGACCCTCTCTTGGGCAACTGCTGGCTTCATCGTGGCATCGAGTGTTTCACCGGACCCATGTACGAATTACCTGATTTAAATGCCAAAATGACCGAGAAAAACGGTGTTTGCGTGGCCTGGAGCCCACGCCAGCCACGTTCACGACTCGAGGCATGCACTGCCCAAGATTTTCAGCGCTCATCACACCCATCAGTGGTGGCTAATTTTAAATCGTTCACAGATATACATAAAACACCGCGTTGTGAATTAGGGATGAAGCAGGTTCCCTCACCCGTGTCTGGCTGGTACTGACTGGGGCAAGGTTTTTAAATTCACGGCCTCCTCCCGTTGCATTTCGATCTTGCTTCTTTTCTGCCCTACGTTACTTTGGCCTTAACCTTCGACCTTCTGTTTCAGGCTTATTAGCCTTCTAATGTCTTCCTCCACCCTTTGGCTCAGGTTTCGCAAGTTTCGAACGGTTGTCTTCTGTGAGTGCTCATTCGCTCTAACAAGTTGAGTGTCGCCTGAAAGGGCCTCAAAGCCCTTGCTTCCATCGTCTGTCTGATATGGTCCATCGTAATTTCCGTCTATATGGCCAACAATTGGTCCAGTTATAATGGTGGCCAGCGTATGTCAATCCTCCCCCCTGCCCCATGTCGCGTGCTGACGGCGCCTCAAGGTGGTTTCCTCTTTGGGCTCATCGCTTTGGACTTCCTTAGCGCAATTTTGATCTATCTGATGTGAGAATTGCCGTCTCACCCGCTCTCCGCAGCAGCCTGACGGCAAGTCGCAGGGCCGTGGTAAAATACAGGTTTTGGCCAGATGCTGCGCGTGCCGTAGTACTCGTCGGTCTTCATACAGGTTGGTGCCTTCGGCTTGGAATTGGGTAGCATTGTTTACTCACGGCGCGACGCACTCGACAGCGGGAGCCGTAACCTTTATGATTTACAGTCCTCGTTTCCCGTGCAATGCATTTGGTGGGCATCATTCGGTCTGCGCCTTGCAACGATGCTAACTATTTCAAGGCTCTGCGGCACATTGCCATATGTATACGGAAGCAGTACTTGCGGGTTTGTGGGTGGTTTCCGCTCTGCGTATGTTTCGTTCCCTCATAGAGCCGTTGAGTTCGGTAATCTAATAATTGGCAAAGTGATTGTCTATAGTATCTGGCTGCCGGTTATGGCGGTCATTCCATCTCCTCCCACTCCATCGACCCGAGATGATTTGGAGAATGCACCAGTTGAGAAAACGGAAGAAGAAGAAGGTTCTGAGGAAGAAAAGCGCAAATCACACGTCTCCTCTAGCTCTCGAGCATGGTTACTGAAAAACCAAGAAGGAACGTCCCCTGAACTAGTTCCGACGGGTCTCCCCCCTCAGCCTCGATTGCCGGGCGCTTTGCGTGTGCATAGCCATGCATCCTCGTCATTGTCATCACTCAATTACCCACAGCCGAGCTCCCCGCTGGTTCAAGAGATTACATTCGACAGCTACCGCGGACAGCCGGACGCGCCGCCCTCCGCATCGGTTTATTCGGTGTCTTCTCCGCAGTCTATGGCGCACACTCTCCGTGCACCATCTATATCGGCTGCGGGCGATCTAAATACATCCGGGTCTTCCTCAGGATCTTCAGCGAGCCAGCTACCAACTCGTACTTCGTCTCTTCAGTCGTCGCATGTTCCCAACCGCTTCGACGTGGAGGTAACGGACGAAAATCGAGTTTCAGTTGTTTCCACAAGCAGCTATGAATCGGCATCAACACAATTCGAGTACTCTGCCGTTCCCGGAACGATTTCGGAGGCACCCCGTCGCAGTGTCACGATCACCGCTGACAGTTCCTCATCTTTATCAGTTTATTCTCAATCTTCCGCGCCGAGTCGTTCGACATCCCCACCCGGCGTAGTGCAGTCGAATGCACCAAAGAGTGTTAACAACCTCCGCAGCCTACCAAGCAGTCCACTTGCTGGGAGACAGCCTCGACAGCCCATAAGGCAGCCCACACAACCTTCTACACCACAGTCTCCTCGTCAAGATTCTGTTCATTCCATGATGGGCAGTGTACATGATCATGCAGATCAGGTGATAGAATTCGGCCGCCCTACCAGCGGGTTCCTTTCCCCACCTCTGACTGCGCTTCCTACACCGAGCTTCTCTGCTGGCTCCGGTCAGACCACATTTGAGCTGCACCTGTCAGATTCCCCGCGGAGTCAACCAGTTGACGTGGGAGACCTTCCAAACATTGCTAGTGGTAGACAGCCCGAGCTCTCCCGTCAAGGCTCGATGGCTACTATCATGTCTGCGGCTACTGCTCGCCCACCGCATGTCCGCAATGATTCGGCAGCATCAAATGTTGATATGGACGAGTGGAGAAAGCTTGTGTTAAATGCTGCTGGGAAGACTTGATCTAATTATTTACGAACATTTCGGTATATATCATCGTTCTGCAAGTCATCGTACTTGGTATGATATCCTCCACTCGGGACTCTCTTGTATGTAGTGTCAATGCGCGCTCTCCTCAGAGCATGATGATCTGTTCACGCTAGTACCATCCCACTGCCATCCTGCAAAACGTTCTTGTGACCTATCTATGTTGCAGCTCATAGCAATCTGGGTTCGCGGTGGTCACGGTGGTGCTTCCGGTACTGGTGACGTCAAGGTTCGGGGAACCGACATGGTCCACTGAGTGGCACCACTTCATTTGTTAGCTGCGTGATTACGTCCGACCCCACGATCTACGTCCTGCCGCAGACCATCACAACCTTGGAAGTTACAGAATGGCGTCTGCATTTCTTTTACGGATGAACGTGGGTCTTAGGCCCTGCCTTGCGCAGACAACCACTATTCTACGACCACGAACAGTCCAGGAGTTCTCAGCTGCAGCTTTTCGACGCCCTTCCAAAGTGAATGGGCTTCATGCTCCACGAGCGGGACAATCCATCGCATTCGCAGTACCCATGCGAATTTCTCAGCGAGGCTTGCCACTGCTGTTGACTGCAAGTGGTATCGCAGGTGTCGCGCTGGGAATTGCTAGTTTCACGACCCCTGTCATCATCCACTGCGACGGTGAGTACATACTGTTAGCCGTCTACGTAGCTCAAGGAACTGACTGCGCTCCTAGATGTGACACCTTTTCGATCGAGCCCTCCTCTCCCTCCTCCACCACAGTCGTCCGTGGACCTGTACGAACTGTCGTTTGGAACCGTTTGCGGCCTTTGTGCCGGCGTGTTCGTCAAGAAAGGTGCGCGCATGGTCGCTTTCTTCCTCGGCGGAGTGTTCGTTCTTCTCCAGGTAAGCTCGGGTTGAATCGAATTAGCTCGTGCTAACTAAACGGCATTACGCTCTCAAGTATCTTGGCTCCATGTCCCTGGTGAAGGTCGACTGGGCACGCATGGCCTCCCGATTCGAGAACTTATTCTACAGAACGGACGCGTTAGGAAACAAGAAAGCGCCAACAATCGGTTCATTGTGGAGATGGATTGTAGATTTTTTGACGGCCGATTTCCAGCCCCGGGCATCGTTCATTGCAGGAATGGCTTTGGGGCTGAGGATTGGTTAGAGTAATTGTACTGCGCACAAGTGTACCACTGGTCGTGAATGCAAGGAGTCTTCCGAGGCTTCAAGTACCGGTCCCATCCCAATTAGTTCTACATCTCCACCGACAGATACTACTTGCTCACCGTGCTCGCACCGGCAGACGGTGTCGGGGGTCGGACATTTCATCCGAGGTATCCCCAGCCTGCCTTCCGAATCAGGCAAGCTGGAAAAAAGTCATCGCTGTCCCCAGCCCTCCAGTTACGTTCAGCAGGCGCGCCTGGTTTATTATCCTCTCTAGTTAAATCGCAATGGGTGGCAGACGAGCAAAATACAAGCAGGGCCCTCCAGCGCCTTTGCCTGATCCAAACCGGGATAGTCGCCCATCGTCCAAAAAACTCGGGAAACGGAAAGCAGATACAGATGCCGATCTTGAGGCTGAGGAGCCAACTACTTCCCGGCCGGCGAAAAAGGTGAAGGAGAGCAAGAAGTCTAGCAAGGAGACAGAAAATTCCTCTACAAAGTCGCGGAAGGTAGAGGCACCCCAAACTAAAACACCAGCTCCCACGAAAGCAAAGAGCAAGAAACATGAGGTGGTCGAACACGAACCGGTCGAAAGTGGTGGTGACAGCGAAGGATGGGAGGACGCTAGTGACTTGGAAGACGAGGGAGCAATCACGGGTAACTTGAGCGACCTGGACCTGGATGATGAAGTGTGAGTCGATCATCGGCTGGATACTCATATCTTGTTGATTAAACCCAAATGTGCAGTGACGACTTCCTAGGGGGCGCTCCAGAAGAGCTGGACCTGGGCTCGGACGACGACGAAGAGGTAGAGCTGTTTCCCAAGAAAGGGAAGAAGTCCAAGCAGTTCGAACGTCCAGCTAAGATTATCCCTACCGGATCAGATGCCTCTTTATCGGAGGAGGACTCTGGAGAGGAAGACGAGCATATCACGATGGCAAACATGGAAGCGCGTTCGCGTGCACTTGATGCTCAAGCTGCTCGTGAAGCTGAGCTTGATGTTGAAGAGATGCAAAATGCTGTCCTCGATGATGATGGCGAGGACGAGGATATCGAGATGGGAGATAACGACGAGGCGGAAGAGGGCGAAGCTTTCCACCTACCGACTACGGAGGAGAGAGAAGAGGAGAAGAAAGGCGTGTCTGACGTGCAGGTCGTACAGAGACGAATGCGACACTGCGTACGAATACTTGGTAACTTTAGAAAGCTTGCCGCAAAGGACAGGTCTGTTTTCGTTAAACCGGTTGTATCTGTGCACTCAATACTCCTCCAGATCACGAACGGAGTATGTCGAGCAGCTTCTATCGGATATTGCAAATTACTATGGCTATAACGATTTCTTGACCGAAAAGCTTTTCCAGCTTTTCCCAGTTGCGGAGGTAATAGTTTCTGTACTTGTATCTTGCTAAGCTGACCAGCTGTTCAGGCTATCGAGTTCTTTGAAGCCAACGAGGTTTCAAGACCAGTGACAATCCGCACCAATACCCTCAAAACGCGGAGACGAGATCTTGCCCAGGCTCTCGTTAACCGAGGCGTCAACCTTGAGCCCATCGGTAAATGGACGAACGTTGGATTGCAAATCTTTGAAAGTGCTGTCCCGATAGGTATGTGTCTGGAAATGATCGACCCGCCCCTTACTTTCCGACTGACATGCTTTCAGGTGCGACTCCTGAATATCTCGCTGGGCACTACATGCTCCAGGCAGCATCTTCCTTCCTTCCAGTCATCGCTCTTTCCCCCCAACCTAACGAACGTGTGCTCGATATGGCCTCCGCGCCTGGTGGCAAAACAACTCACATCGCCGCGCTCTTACAAAATACCGGTTTTGTATTCGCGAACGATACGAACAAAGCTCGAACAAAGAGTCTCGCCGCAAATGTGCACCGCCTGGGCTGCAAAAACGTGACTGTTTGTTCGTACGACGGACGAGAGTTTCCCAGAGTCATAGGTGGCTTTGATCGGGTCCTTCTTGATGCGCCTTGCAGTGGAACAGGTGTTATTAGCAAGGACTCAAGCGTCAAAGTCAACAAGGTGAGGTTCCCTTTACATCCTTTGACTACTTCTCGCTAAATTTGATCATAGTCCGAGCGCGACTTCCAACTCTTGTCCCACCTACAAAAGCAGCTTATCCTCTGCGCCATCGACAGTGTCTCTCCGGACTCAAAGACTGGGGGCTACATTGTCTACTCTACGTGTTCAGTCACTGTAGATGAGAACGAAGCCGTTGTCGACTATGCGCTGCGCAAGCGGCCCAACGCGAAGCTTGTCGATACCGGACTCGGGTTCGGACGGGAGGGCTTTACAAAGTACCGAGGGAAGACTTTCAGCCCATCAGTGAATTTGACGCGGCGATTCTACCCTCACGTACACAATATGGATGGATTCTTCGTTGCCAAGTTCAAGGTGGAGAAGCGATCAAAGGTCAACGCAGAGGAGAAGGTAACGGAGATTGTAGACGGGAAGCTGCCCTCCGCAGTCGAGGCAGACGTTGCCTTCGATTCTGATGAGGATAAGCCGTTCATACAAGGTCTGTATCCATTCTTCGTTCATATCTGTTCCTGCTCACAAGTCCATCTTGTGGCATTTCCAGAGGGCAAACGAAGACAAATGAAAGCGAAGGGACTCCGTGTTCCACCGCGACAAAAGCCGGAGCAGAACGTGGCCGTAAAGGCAACAGCGTGAGGGTTGGACTTGTATGCTATACCCGTAGAACTTGATCCCATGTAGCCTTGCCATCTGCTATTTCAATTTATGCATTATCCTCGCCAGTTATGGACGGTTGCACTCCATTGTCGGTGTACGGTCGTTATCAGTGTTTTGAAATTCAAGCTTCCGAGCCGTGTGTTAGTGATACCGCAAGCGAGCGCTCGAGCCCAACCAACCCTGATAACTTAGGATGTTCCCTGGACGAATGTAGCATTCGTTATTCCTACAAAACTATTTGAGCAGTGCCTCGAGCGATACCATGAATTAATATATTGGTTTCAAGACTCAAGGTGCCTGTGAAGAACCAGTGTACATTTGGAGTTACATAATGCCCTATCGCAACAATGTACTGCTAGTATCAGCGTGTATATCCAGCGGCGGGGACTTTGTCTTTCCTCCATCTACAATTTTTGGCACAGTTATTTAGAGCTTAGAGACAAGGATACACTATTAGAAAATCACGCTTACCTTGACCACTGGGCGCCACATGCGATGGCAGACATGATGGCCGCAACCAACACCATCCAAACCTAGATAGGCCAATGATGAGCGCATGAATCATCACCAAATGACGGATACTTGCTCCATTCCCCCAACTGAGCGTTAGCAAGCCCTCGGAGTCCTTGCTCACGTCATGCCGCACTGCAGCCACTACGCCGACATCGAAGAGGAACACGATCAAGGTAATAATTGTTGCTGCAGTGGTTGCGATAGGTATCAGGACAGTGGATGGCACGCAAGGGGAAATTTCCCTGGCCTTCCTTCGGCGGGTGAAGAAAAATATCGTAGTAACTCCGAGGGTAATGAATGTCAAGCCACACGCTAAGGATGAGTGAGGGCGAGAACGACGATATCGAGGCCACTTGTGCTTACCAATGAGATGCAACACCAATGTGCCAGTTGTGGCCTCAGAGATTGCGTTCGTGATGCTGCTAACATGACTAAGGGAGGGCGTCAGGCCTCAATCATCCGAAAACCATGTCCAGCCCCCGAAACGTACAGCGCATCTGTCACAGTGGAGTCGAAGGTATACCCAAGCTTGACTCGCGAACATTCCGCCTCGGTCGATTCGCCAAGACCCAGCGCACTGGAAACGCGCTCACGCTCAGCGCGGAGTACAATAAGATTGAGGTTGTGAGGACTCACGACACTTGCAATGCAGAGAGGCAGTAGCCCCAGACACCAAATGTGGCGCTCCCACTAGCATCTACGCTGAGGAGTCCTGACGATTCTTGCAAGACGAGGCGAAAGAGGAATATACTTTTGATGATCGGCACCGAAAGACTGACAAGGAGGAGCAGGAGAAAGGCCACGAACAACAGGGCAGGGCCCACCCATACCAGCATATTAGTTAGAATCATATCGCAATCGAGTCTAAGATGTCCCCAGCCAGCGGGCAGCTCTTCTTAACTAGAGCGAGAACAATAGGCAATCTCCACAGGTGTCATTGGGGCGTCCTTTCAGAGCCAGTACAAAGCGCATTGCCCGAAAGTTGCAGTGGTGCTTGGACATGACAACATTCAAGGAGCTCGGTGGTTGGAGTCGCAGAACCTGACGGACGAACATAATTGAGACCATCATGCAACACCATCGAAGAGGGTCTTGTACAAAGCTGCGCTTCAGAGGTCAGTTGGGATGCAGCGGCACCGAACTTGGGATATAAGAGGCTCATATGAATAAGACCGGCGGACCCACAAGTCTTCGCACCGATGACATCATGACGGATGAATTGTCGAAGAGGTGGGTGGTTGGTTTGGGTTTATTACCATGGCTACAGGTTGCATTCTCACCCAACTTAGCTAGGCTCAAGGGTGCGCTGTTAATGGGCATAGATTTGGAAGTCATCCGAAAGGACTGTGACTTTCACATTTAACAGCACGACTGGTTGGCCGTCGGCATGTCAAAGCTGCCCTCTATAGTTATCGGAGGGCGCTAATGCGCATGATGATCCTGGCTGGACGCCAGTGTGAGAATCGGAAATGGAAATCGATGGAAAATGTCAAGAACATTGATGTGGATACGTGCTTCCAGGTGCCAACCCGGCTCTCGGGTGCTGATAAAGTGATTTTTGATGCGGCGGAAGTGAGAAAACATATGAGACACGCTGTCTCGCCCTGTTGTCACATATAACTCGCATGGGATTTGATGTTCGAATCGCACGAAGGATAATTGTTATCCAGAAATATGATCCAGATCAACGGAACGCTTCCTTACATGATATTAGGTGGTAGCCCACAACCATGCTTGTCCCCTTGGATCTGAAAATATTCGAAGTCTCAAGCTATAACGAAGGATTGGAAGTTAGCTCCGAATTAATGTGACTGGTTGCTGGCCAGATCTGAGTCGGAAGGTCGTGAATCTGGATCAACACCGATGCTTCAAGGATTACCTTTTGACAGGTGTCGGGAGGTGTCAAGGAAGTGGTTGACGGCCTTCGGTGACGTAGGTTGATAGGCTGAGTCGAGATAAACCTTCATTTATGCGGTATTCACGCGTTTCCCTTGAGTTTTCTTTCGCAGCTGAGCGTAGGACTCCGAAGTCCAGGAAGCACGGCAACCGCGTCTGAGAGCATTCACGGCGTGTCTACAGACACGCCAACACGAGAATATACACCCTAGTGGTAGCGAGCGCGCAAGTGTCCTTCGTGGGAATGTGATACCAAGATCTGCTCGCTCTTCACAGTGTCACGCGCGTATGGAAAATGTAACGATCAAAAATTGTACATCTTCTAGAACCAGGTCTCACTCCGCCGAAACGTATTTGGGCAGCCAACGACGCTGGATACTTAAGTCCTTATTTCGAAGAAATAGAGTCATACAACCGACAGCTGTCTGTCTGGCTCGTCAGCTGCACCGCCAAGTGTTTGAGGGCGCAGTTGCTCCAATAAGCATGCCTTTGAAACTGTTTGATAGCGATCAACAACTGTAGCATGAATTGGTCCCACTAGCGTCGCGACGTAACGTGATCTGTGGCACAGAACTTTCCTTTGTGACGTCTGAGAATGCACCATTTTTGGGTTCGTTGCGCCATCTAACTGGCCGTGCCACCGCACGGGCCATTATTAGGATACCCTGAACCTCGAGCAGAGAATGCTGTCTTTTGCTGTCTTGCGAAAAGGATTTTGTGATAATGGTCGCGTCGTATCTGTGTAACCGCCGTGAGAGAGGATATGTCCGGAAAAGGGAATATAAGTGAATAGAAAGAACCTCTGAAAAATTAGGTTAGGTGTTTTGTTTGGCGCGTAAAGCGGAGCCAAATAGGGATAAGAGAGGCGCGGAATTTGTTGGAAACCATATCTCTTCCTCTCTCTCTCTTCCTTCTCTCTACCCAACGGGCCCAGCGCTGCGTAGCACGCTCTTCTCTCTCTTGTCATTTTATTAGCTTTTTCAAGTTTGTATCATTGCTTCCTTGTCTCTTCGTCGTCAACTACTTTTCTGACTTCTTTTGTTCTTTGTTCACAGCTCACATTCGCATTTCTTGCAATAATGTCTGCTACTGAGGCCCCCGTCGCTGCCCCCGTTGAGGAAGTTAAGGCTGTCGAGACCCCCGCTGCCGAGCCCGCGCCTGCCACTGAGGCACCCGTTGTTGAGGAGGCTGCTGCTCCCGCCGCTGCCGAGGAAGTTGTCCCTGCCGCTGTGAGTCTTAATCGGTCGTGTGCACTGACGCGTCTAATTGCGAGTAGGAGGCACCCAAGGAAGAAGAAGCCAAGGCTGCTGTATGTCATCCGTGATGAACGAAGAAAATGCTGTTCTGACCACAGTTCTCTTGCAGGAACCCGCTGCCGAGGCTACCACCGCTGACGCTCCTGCAGAGCCTGCTACTGAGGCTCCTGCCGCTGCTGAACCCGTCAAGGAAGAAGCTAAGACTGTCAGTAATGCCATCCGCTTGAGCGTAAATGAATGACTCAGTTCTCTTTGCGGATAGGATGCTCCCGCTGAGGCTCCCAAGAAGGAGGAGAGGCCTAAGAGTCCCGGTCTTCTCTCTAAACTTCTTGCTCCTTTCAAGGAAGGAAAGAAGTCTGCGGAGAAGAAGGTGAAAGCCCCCAAGAGCCCCAAAAAGGAAAAGAAGAAGGAAGAGCTCAAGGAGGAGGTAAGTAGCCCAATATCCTTGATATGCACGATGCTTACGTGCTAGTAATAGACTCCCGCCCCCGCTGCTGAGGAGCCCGCCAAGGAGGCTGCCCCCGTTGAGACTAAGCCGGAGGAGGCTGCCGCCGAGCCTGCTAAGGTTGAGGAGACTCCCGCTGCTGAGCCTGTGAAGGAGACGTGCGTACATAAAAACTATACGCAGATATCATTTTGACAGTTCTATTTTTGCAGCGAGACTGCTCCTGCCGAAGCTGCCCCTGTTGAGGATGCTGCTGCCGAACCTGCAGCTGAACCAGAAGCAGCAGCGGAGGCTCCCGCCGCTGAGGCACCCAAAGATGAGAAGGTACTGCAGCATTCTTGTTACTCCGGAGTGTTCGCTAATCGCGTGTCAACCAGGCGGACGAAAAGAAGGAAAAGGACAAGAAGGCCATCAAGGTCGGCCGCCGCCTGTCTGCTCGCGTCGGCGAGTTCTTCAAGACCAAGTCCAAGGCGGAGGTCAACACTCCCGCAAAAGTCGACGAGCACCCACCCAAGATCGATGAGCCTACTCCTCTGGCTCCTTTGGAGAACCCCGCAACTGATGCTCCTGCTCCTGTTGTTGAAGAGACTGCTGAGCCCGTTGAGCCTGCCGCTCCCATCGAGCCTGCTCCAGCTGCTGCCCCAGTCATTGCTGCTGCTGCATGAAGGAGTCGTGATGATATAGGGCCTACTTGCATCTCACGAACGACATGAGCTTCTAAATCATCCTTATTCATCTTTGGTATGTCGTGCGTGGACCATTTCGCGCCACTCTCGACGTTGGCGGATTCCCTTCCTTCTGTTTATGCCTTTGTGTCTTTCCTTTCTAATACGCTACTCGTTGGATTTGGTTCTGCTTTTACCTTTGACGACCCAACTCATCATGACTACCCCGATCCCTGTTTTCACTACCTAATGTCGATCCATCTGATCATTGATACCCATTACTTTGCCCATGGTTCGATGGAGTACAACATGTCATATAAGTCCTTCTTGTAATGAATTTGGAGGGCAGCATAGAATTATGTCTGTTATGTGACGCCTTGCATTGCAGCATAAGGAGTTTTAGGCAAATCAACACTGCCATACTTGATCTTGGTTATGACTCGACCTTGTATAGATATGATCGAATCCGTCCTCACGGGATGGAAGCAAAACACTGACACTCCGTCAACAGGCTTGAAATGGCCCCCAAATCCTCCGCTGGCAAGGAGAGGCTGATTGTCGAAGAAGAGGAAGTCCTACAAGCCGTCATTCTCGCGGACAGCTTCAATAAACGGTTTACACCTCTAACCACCCACAAGCCAAGGGTAAGGCGTTTGGGTTGGTCTCTGTTCGAGCATTTTGACATCATGACGATCAGTGTCTACTACCCGTCTGCAATGCACCATTACTTGACTGGACCTTCGAGAGCCTCGCTCTAGCAGGAGTACAAGAGATTTTTGTCATATGCCGCTCGCATGCCGATCTTGTCAAGGCGGCCATAAAGTGTGTTCCATCTCAATCTTCGTCTGCAGCCCCCCTCACCTCTGTCGTTCGCTGAATAGGAACTCTAAATGGTCTAAGCCCAGCGCTGGTCTTAAAATCGTACCAATCGTGACTGCCAAAGAGACCTTCTCTCCAGGAGATGCCATGCGAGACATTTACACGCACGGGATCATCACGTCCGACTTTGTTCTAGTCACAGGGGATCTCGTGAGCAACGTCCGGATTGATGAAGTAGTCCGCATACACAAGGAGCGTAGAAAGACTAATAAAGATGCTATCATGACGATGGTGGTGAAAGAGAGCGGCGCTCATCACCGCACTAGGTGAGCTCCTGTGCACCCCTAATGGCGAGCATGTGGATTGGGTGTTGATGGTTCGGATTTTCGCAGATCAAAGGGAGATTCTGCTGTCTTTGTGCTGAATCCAGATACATCGGAGTGTCTGCACTACGAGGCTGTCACTGGATATCCACCAAAGAAGTATGCGAATATACCGCGCGAGATCCTCGCCGAGCACCCTGAAGTGGACATTCGGAATGACCTGATCGATTGTTCGATTGATGTTTGTTCCGTAGAAGTAAGTACAAGGAATGGCTAGGCTACCTGCCCTTCATTGGCTCACCTGCGTGTCGCAGGTTCCTTCGCTGTTCCAGGACAACTTTGACTATGGAGACATACGGAAGGACTTCGTGCACGGTGTCCTCACGTCCGACTTACTTATGAAGAATATCTATTGTTACATTGCGAAAGAGGGATATGCAGCACGAGTCAAGGATACCAAGAGCTATGATTCGATCAGGTTTGGGTGGCCCATAATTTGCTCTCATTCGTCGTACTCATACTTTGTTCAGCAAAGACATCTTGTCAAGATGGACGTTCCCTCTTGTCCCAGACGATAACCATCCTGGTGGACACTCATACGAGCATCTCCGCGGAAACAAGTACATTGCCAAGGACAATTCTGTCGTGCTTTCTAGGTACGCTAATCTCTACCACCGTTCTTTCAGGATCGGTTTTGACAAGATTTCGTTCGTGCAGAACGTGTAAGATCGGAAACAATACACTCATTGGCTCGAAGTCCCAGATCGCGGAGAATGCTCAGGTCTCTGCTTCCGTCCTAGGGCAGCGTTGTATTATCGGAGCAGGCTCCATCATCCGCAACTCATATCTCTTTGATGGTGTCGTCGTTGGCCCGAACTGTACGATCGAACATAGCATCGTCGGAGCTGGCGTTCAGATCAAGGAGAAGAGCAGAGTCGAGCGAGGCTGCTTGATTGCCGACGGTGTAGTTGTCGGTCCACAAGCGCGTTTGGAACCATTTGGGAGGCTTTCAAGAAGACGCCAGGATGTCGATGACGAGGAAGATGGCGATCAAGGAGAGGTCGAAGCTGGGGAAGATGGTGATGATGAAGCCGACGATGAAGAGGACGGCGAGGAGGACGGCGAGGAAAGTGACGAAGAGGTAGACTCCGATTATGAGGAAGCTGAAGCCAGTGAGTGACAATCGGTAATCTTCTTCAGTATACTCATCGTTCGCTTTCCAGACCAAGATCCTGAAGCCCTGGCAAAACTTGGCCCGGATACCAATGCGATTATATGGCCCCAGCCTAAGATCGACGAGGACGAAGATATTGACGAGCTAGAGCATCCTGATAACCAGCGACTCATGCGTATTGGTACGCTCTTTGCTCTTGCCGATCCAGCAATGGGGTAGCTGATCGGCATGTCTAGGCGACGACGCTTCCGACCTCGTACTCTCAGATGCAGGTTCAGTGACATCTTCCGAATCAGAGTCCGAATCAGATTCAGATGACGACGATCGGTTCGGAGGGTCCAATCCATCATCCTCTACGACTTCGCTCCCCTTGAGCACCCCCTCGAACCTCGTCGCACAGGCAGATTCCGCTGCCATCTCCGAGTTCCAACATGAGGTCATGCAGTCCCTGGATCGTGCCTTTGCTGAAGGCCACTCAGTTGACAACGCGTCGGTCGAACTGAAGACGCTACGCATGGCCAGTAACGTATCCCTTCGTCTGGTAAGGGAGGCTGTCGTGGCAGGGATTGTGAGTCGGATAAAGATAGTCGACGGGGGTGGGGTTGCGCAACGGCAAGAAATTGCCGCCATGGTCAGCCGGTGGGGTGGTCTTATCGACAAGATCGGTGGAGTTGACGCTGTGGAGACTATCGAGGTCCTGCAGGTACGTATGCCAAGGCATGACTCCTTCTTCATTCGTTCATCGCTGATGTCGCCCCACTACGTAGGAGTACTGCGCGTCTTCGGACCGGTTACCTCTTTTCGGGCAGATTCTGGCTGCGCTTTACCAGGATGATATCGTGGAAGAGGATGATATACGGAACTGGCACAAGAGACCGGAAGCGCAAGGGGAGGGGGTAAAGTCGCCAACCCTGCAGGAAAACTTTAAGAAGTGTTGGGCTGTGGGTGCTCACATGATCAAGCAGTTCGACGAGCAGGAAAGCGACGAGGAATCGGAGGAGGAATCAGAGGAAGACGGTTCTGAAGACGAGGATAAGGACAAGAAGGTGACTCCTACGCAGCAGCCTTTCGCTGCAAAATCTGTTCCCAGCGACGCAAGTTCAGAAGAGGAGGACGAGGACGAGGACGAAGAGCAAGTCCAAGCCAATACTCCGGAACTCGCACAACAGCCTGCATCTCAAGATGCCGTCCCAAACCAGGAAAGTTCGGAGGAAGACGAATCCGAGGAGGAAGAATCGGAAGAGAAGAAGCTTACTCCAGCACAGCAGCCTGCCCCTCAGAAAGCCGCTTCCGACCAAGAAAGCTCAGAAGAGGAGGAATCGGAGGAGGAAGACAACGCCATTACACAACAGCCCGCACTTCAGAGCACCCCCACACCTCGGAAACCTCCGGCGGCTCAGAAACCCGTCTCCGACCGGGAGAGTTCTGAAGAAGAAGAGGATGAATCAGAGGATGGCGAAGACGAGGCAAAGGACGTCGCCGAGGTCAAGGTCACAAATTTAGCCTCAATACCGCACCCTGCATCTCGAAAATCTACTCCAGATGTCAGCACCTCCGAAAAAGTTGAGGAGGAATCGGAGGAAGAGTCAAGCGAAGAAGAGTCGGAAGAGGAGGGATCGGAAGAAGAAAGCGAGTAACTGCTTGTGATCATTAGAGAAGATACGAATACGTTATACAAGTATGTCCATGTAGACGATCAAGAATGTTTTCCGCCGAGCACGTATTGCTCATCATAAGTCGTAAAGCGTGAAAATCCGGCACGCATTGCCGCATCTCAGTATTTTAAGATGATGTACAAAGCTGTTGGTGACATCTTTAGTCAGTTATTCTCAGAGGGTGTTAGAGTACTAACCATGGACAATTCCGGGCCTAGCGCAGACTATGTCAGCACGGATGAATCAAGTGGCAGGAAAATGGGGTGCTCACAGCCAACCGAGAATCGTCAGGCAGATGTTGATCAGCTAACGGGAAATGAATCAGACAAAGTGCCAGTATCCGTAATCAATTCTACGTACAAGGTCAGCACCACACCCTCGTTCAAAGAACACGCCGAGTGGTGGCAGAATGAAGGCCAAACTGCGTGAGATGGTTGTGAAGTTGACATCATATCCACTGCTGTCTCCGGATACTACTTACATGATCTAGAAGGCGGTTAGCGACTGAGCGTGAGGGTAAGGGGGCTTAAAGCACAAGCTTACCTTGCAGATATCAGAAGCGGTAAAGGCCATAGTTGAGTGTGGTATTAGAAGGATACAGTGGGATATTGGGGGGGCAGAAAGATGGGTATTGGGGGGGCCGTTCAACGACAGCCGGGGTGCGCTTTATAGTCTTTGAAGAGCCTAGTATGTAATGACGTCACAAAGCATGGGGTCGGTGTGGCTGTGCCGAAGATGACTATCTAATCCAGAGATCTGACTGCGTTCGGCTCATTACACCGCTTCAACCTAAAGCCACTGCGAATCGCAGTCCCGCAGCTTTTCAGTGCACGCAAGGTGTGAAATAATTCTACTCCATGCAAGCCCCACTCATACCAATTGCGAACATTCGCTCCTCAAGCCCATGGAGCTGATAGAATATCTAAACATCCCTTACATCCCCTCCAAACCGCAGAATGCTGCTCACACATTCGACGTCTATATTCCGAAGCGATTAACAGACCATTCCATTCAATATGATGGCACCTTTCCCCTTGTCTGTTTCATACATGGAGGCGCGTGGAGAAGGTGAGGCTTCTGGCAGCCAGCAATTGTGTAACTCGTTCGTTCATGACGCGTATCTCGTAATCGTGGTGGTTACAGCGAAGATAAGGCTGATCATGCTGGCTTAGCCCGCAAGCTTGCCTTGACCACCGGATACCCAGTCGCACTTCCAAACTATAGGCTAACACCCCGAGAACCGACACCAGACAACTCTCTTCATCACCCAGAACACGCGAAGGATATCCTCCAATTTCTTGAATTCCTTCGATCGTGGCACGAGGGAAATTCTGAAAGCAAAGGATCCTTGCCTTATCAGCCGAACAGGCTGTTTCTCGTTGGCCACAGCTGCGGGGCCCATATCCTGTGTTCCATTTTCTTGCAGATGGAGTCAGGGGAGATTAATCCATGCGACGCGCTCGTGCAAAGTACTGCGGCAATCATCATGTCGGAGGGACTTTATGACATGGACTTGCTACTCTCGAATTTTCCGACATATAGAACCTGGTTCATCGAATCGGTGTTTGGGAAAAATAGGACGTATGAGGATGTGTCGGCGATCAAAGCGAACATGGACCCAAGAGGAAGCCATATTCGGTGGCTCATCATCCATTCGAAAGGTGATACCCTGGTGGACGAGGGCCAGAGCAGCGCAATGTATAACTACCTCGTGGAGAACTCAGGTTCACAGTGGGTCACAAAGACATTTGATGCGCTAGTGGATGAGCATAATGATATGTTGAAGGGGGACCAATATGTTGAAATTCTTGGGAAATACATCGAGGGCGTAGTGGGAGCTCACCGGCAATAGTTGCGTTCGACTGTAAATTTAACGTATAGAGAACTGCCTCTTTGTTATACAAATAAATGTAGGCCATCCTATATCCTATCCTCCAATCGCCGTCTGTCTACGTGGGATTCGTTAACAATCTGAAAGCTTCCTCCAAACATGAGGCTGCTCGTTCACAGTCTAGTTTCGTGCTGTACAACGGTGCAGGTGCTAGTCGAATCACGTCGGGTTTCCTTTCGTCCCCAACGACACCCTTTGATAGCAAATAGTCGAATATATTCTGCATGACATCTGACTTTTGGGGAAGAAACAAAAGGGAGAGCTGAGCGCCTCTCGATTCAGGAGCACTGGGCGTAATGATGGTAAATCCAGGGTCTGGCTTCTGGGCGCTGAGAGATTGTTCGTCGAGTGGATACTTCGCAGCGACTTCGTTTGGGGATACGTAAAACGCTGATTTGACCAGCAGACTCTCCAAGTGGCCGGTAAGCACTACCGATCGCTCGCGTAGTGGCTCCATCATTCCAGCTTCTTTGAATACCTGGAGGCTACCAAGTAAAGAGACCGTGGCAAGTACCGAAGGATTCGATTGTTGGTATCCCTGAGCACCGGGGATCGCAGAAAATTTAGGGGGCATGGAAAACCGCGTGACTGGGTCATGTCCCCACCACCCTGCATACCTGAAGTGCGATTAGTCTGGCCCAGGAAACTTCTCAACCATAGAGAAAAAAGGGGGACATGCGCACTGTGGTGACTTGCTAGTTTCCCATTTCTCGTGGACAAAAAGTCCGCCAATGCCACCAGGTCCTGAATTGAGGTATTTGTACGAACACCATACGGCGAAATCGACGTCCCAGTCGTGCAGGGCCATGGGAACATTTCCAACTGCATGGGCAAGGTCCCAGCCACAAATACACCCCTTCGAAACAAGTGGATTAGTGCATGAATATTCCCTCCCACCGAGTGAACGTGAAAACTCGCAATAGCTCCCTGCACCAACAGTTGTGCACGAAGTGAAAGGAAGGGCGTACGTAACAAAGAAGGGGTTGTAAACTTACTTGTGCCTTGGCAGCACTGGTGATGGCCTTCATGGGAAACCACTGGCCTGTGTAATATTGCACGCCGCTGAATATTACGAGGGCGATGGACGAGCCTTCTTTAGCGATAACATCCAGTATATCCGATTCGCGAAGGGTAAATTCGCCGTCCCGGGGCAACATCTCGATGATTGTCTCACTCGGGTCATATCCGTGAAGGCGCGCTTGCGACGCAAAAGCATACTTCAAGCATGGTTAGGTCTGTTCCATCGCGTGTTCCATCGAATTTGACGCGAGCACTCACTTGATCCGAGGGGAAGGCTTTGCCTTCGCAGAGAATCTTGAAGCGAGTAGATGTTGGCTTGTAGAAGGCTGACATCATCAGATGTAGATTCGCAGTTAGAGTCCCCATACAGGCAACTTCTTTCACCTGAGCGCCTGGGAATGTAGATGTAAATACCTGGAAAACCCACGCAGAGAATATTTCCGGAAGTTGTACTCACCAACTACCATAGCAAGTAGAGGCGTGACCGTATCTGCGATATTCATCCATTCGCGGCCGTGTGGATGTTTGAAATGACCTTCTACCGCACTAGGGAGTGATTCACAATGGTGAGCCTTTAGACTGTTGTCCCTGGAAGGGAACGCACCGCGTTCCCCATACGTGAAGTTCCTCTTGGAGAAGAGACTTTGACCGTTTAGCTAATGGACCCAAAGAATTACCACAGAGATAAGTGCATCGGCGATCAGCTGGATGGTACGAGAGAAGCAAACGTCAGCATGTTAAATGTACGAAGCAAGCAGGTGATCCCCACCATCAATTTCAGGGACCTGTGCACTAATATCCTTGTTCGTGGGGATCACGAACTTGTCGCCAGCGAGGGCGATGTCCGGGTCTTTGTAGTTTGTCGATGACATGATTATTGCAGCTTCGAGTTGGTGATAAAGTACTGGCGAGGAACAAAGTGAAATTGGAGCGCGATCAGGATCGCGATCCCGTCATATGAATTTATCTCAGATCCGCCGGCATGGCGCACTTTTACCGTATCGGGTCGAGTAGGAATGTGTGAACCTGGACCCACCTGCCATCAACTTGTCCTGTGACGATTCAGTACTCAGCATCAACTCCTCGTGAAGCATTTCCAACATTGAGGCAAGTAACCATGAGTGATAGGGACGCTGAAGCTAGGGCTCGAACAGTCATTGTGGTGGGTGCAGGCCCAGTTGGCTGCCTCGCCGCAATATTCCTTGCCAAAATGGGCTGGAATGTCGACATCTACGAAGCAAGGCCTGGTAAGCTCACATGTTTCCAGTCCTTGGGTCCTGGTTACAAATTTCTTCTGATTTTTCTAGATTTACGGCTCCCCTCCTCCAAGAAAGCTGCCCAACAACGATCAATCAACCTCGCTATATCATCACGAGGAATTGCCGCTCTACAAGCTGTCGACCCAGCCGCAACCAGCCGATTCTTACAGACCGTGATACCCATGCGTGGTCGGATGATTCACGACACACTTGGGAACCAGCATAGCCAACAGTATGATAGGGACGGACAGGTGAGCAGAATACCGCCCGTCGGATGGATTTTTTTGTTTCGTCCGCGTATCTGTGCCAAGTATAAACTGACGATCGTCTTCTGCCGTTCGCTTCCTTCTAAGTGTATCAACTCAATAGACCGCGCACTTCTCAATGAAGGTCTACTTGAGGAGGCATCTGTCGTCCCGAATATCCGTTTGTTCTTCAAGCATAAGGTTCTTTCAGTTGATTTCGACGATAGAACAATGATAATTCGGGATATCGATTCGGAGACGGACGTCCGAGCCACTTTCCACCTGTGTATAGGTGCAGATGGTAGTTATTCCATTATTCGTCGCCAATTAATGAGAGTTGTAAGGTGTGTCTAGTTTCGCTGTCGCCTAGCGCGAGGCTTCCCCCCCAGACACTAACCAAAGCGCGTAGAATGGATTTTCAACAAGAATTTATTCCACACGAATATATTGAACTTAAAATGCCGGCAGGCCATGATGAACATGGCCAGCCCGCGTTCTTGCTTGATCCGAATCACCTCCACATTTGGCCTCGCCACTCGTTCATGCTCATCGCTCTCCCAAACAAAGTAAGTGACTTCGCCGCGTTCATTTTTCTTCCCACCTGACAACGCACTTAATTACCAGGACAAATCGTTCACATGCACGTTGTTCGCGCCAACCGTCGAGTTTGATCGCTTGATGACTCGCGAAGACATCTTATCATGGTTCCAGACCTATTTTCCGGATGCGCTCGCTCTGCTCGGGGAAGACAAGTTGCTTAATGATTTCGCGAGTAATCCTCGGAGTCCACTCATCAGTATAAAGGTGCCTCTTGTTTGCGCAAACCCTTACTCAATATCGGGTACTAATTATCATATTCTGTGCACCAGACAAAGCCGTATCATTACAAAGATCGGTGTGTGATACTTGGCGACGCCGCCCATTCTATGGTACCCTTTTATGGACAAGGCCTCAACTGCGGTCTTGAGGACGTTAGGGTTTTACGGGCACTGCTCCAGCAAGAGGGCGTTGCCCCTAGTACCCCTTCGACCAATTCGGGAGAGAAGGAACTCACGGACGCAAGGCTGTTCAACGCCCTGACCAAGTATACTGAAACTAGGCACGAGGATCTCGTTGCTATCTGCGAACTCGCCATGGATAATTAGTAAGTCCCCCGCTGACCATTGGATCTCCCGACTCATTGTTCACAATTATAGTGTCGAAATGCGGCATTCTGTCACAACACCAATATACCTATTCAAGAAAGCACTGGACAATATGCTGTACGCAATCAGCTCGAACAAAACCTCCTTGGCGTCAATCACACAGTCATTGGCCCGCGTGCCGTTTCCGACCCCCAAGCCGTCCGGGTGGCTTCCGCTTTACACAATGGTCACCTTCCGGCCTGATATCAGCTACGCGACCGCTCGGAAGAAGGCAGTAAAGCAGTCTGACTTGCTCTTTATGGCAGGACGTCTCGGGACCGTGATGATCAGTGCCACAGGCCTTTACTTTTCACTGACAGCGCTGCATTGGCTGCGAGATCGAAGATGAAATTTCTCGCATGACAAATTCGCAAACCCCGTGCTTTTCAGAGTTCAATCACCCTTCCTGTCTACGGAGAAATAGCGGTCACAATTACAAGAAGCTGTGGTTTCAATCTAGAATTTTCTCCCGCCCAATGGTACTGAGCGGTGATTAATTTGGGACTACTCAACATGAGGATATTCCGCAGAGCTGGCTGACGACGCATGCTCACGCCAGTAGTTCTGATTTGTCTGGGAGTCGTTTGGATGTTGATGTAGATGTTCGTTCACAGGCAGATAAAAATAAGCAGGGACGTGTGCACAGTTTATCGGTCAACCCGTGATGTAGCAAGAAATCCAGTGAATGCGCCATTATATAGTCTAGGTAAAATTCAACCTACTAGAAAAACAGAAAGGAAAGTCAATAGTCGTACTCATGTCGTAACAATCGCTGGTATACAAGAAAGCAACAACGTTATAGCCGTGATTGGTCGAAAGCAAGAAATGTAGCATAATTGATGAAAAAGGAAACAAAGAAGAAAAACAGCTCCCTAGGGCTTCTTCGGTGGCCGGCCCCGTTTCTTCTTCTTACTTGATTCACCTGCACCATCTCCGGCTGCAGTGCTCGTAGTCCCCGCCGCAGCGGGTTCTGGCTTTGGCTTGGGTGGACGACCACGCCTTCGTTTCGCAGGCGGTTCCTCACCAGAGTCGTCTTTAGGCGGCTGTGACAGTGAATGGTGAGTCGAGGGTCAGTGAGCCAGAGATGTTAATGAGACATATACATTGGGTGGTCTTCCCCGTTTCCTCTTGGTCCCTTCTGATGATGATCCCGCGGTGGCAGATGCAGCCCCTGATTTCTTGTTTTTGCTGCCTTTGGGGCGACCGCGACCCCTTTTGGCAGGTTTTGCATCGGGAGATTCTGCAGCGCCTGAACGCGCCAGACAAAGTAACACACCAAGTTGAAGCTTGCTGAAACTGACGAGGTGACAGGCGACTTACCCTCTACTTCCTCGGCATTCGCTGGATCGTTCTCCTCGACATCTTCGTCATATCTATCAGCCGGATCCTCTTGTTGAGGTGAGGCGGACATGTTGGCAGTTTAGGTGGATGGTGATCACGGGAGCTCGATAGCGACAGGGTCACAGGCGAAGGACGTCCGCGTCGAGGAGAAAGAAGAAAAAGCGGGGAAAGGGTGCAAGCCCTCGTTTTAACGAATATTTCCCCCTACCGAATATAGTTGGGACATGTATTGTTCCCTCGCGTGGAATTCTGGACCAAAACTAGGATTTATTATTATCGTCGGGCAATCTTGCTGTTCGTAGAATTTTAACCCCTGATATTCCGGGGGGATACGTACGTAAATGTACCATGCAGAAATTCATTTCTGAAGAAATTAGAGGCTCTCAGGAGATTGCCACCGCCTGACAGCGATGTGGATGGTTGCTCGATGGCCTGATGGAGCGCCCTAAGGTGGAAAGGATGACTGTTGATTACAATTTGATTGCTCACGGGCTTATTCGTGACGCGAAAGGCCCTACAAGGTAAAAGAATGATAAACCAGGAAAATCAAAAGGAAATACCCCATGGCGGAGAGTTCGAGCCGCAATAAACGCTCGAACGACAGTCAAAGGCATGTCAGCAGCAGGCCTACTCCTTCAGGCCGCCGATCGGCGATTTGCGGTTGCATGAAGGCCTCACGAGAACCTTAAGTTATCACAGAATGCATGCACAAAAGATATGCCTAGGGCGCAGACAATCATACTAAACCATTAGCAGGGGCGTTGCATTTTCCGCTTAGAACACCAGGAAGGAGGCTCCTGGAAGCACATGTGTGCTCCTTCACAGCTTCACGCTCACCTTAACAGCCGTGTCTGGGCCGGCCGCGGAGTCGGGCTGCCTTGACTTCAGTCGGCGATATAATTAGACCTATTCCCACGCCACTACTAGTACTACGTGGAATAGGTGACCATGCTCTAGTGACCCGCTCATCGTCACCGTGCCCGCAGATGAAGCGTTCTACTGCGAAAGCTCTCGCCCTCGTTGTCTGGCCCATTTGTTTCTCGCAAGCACGTCTACTGTACTCAGGCCCCGAGGATATCTACGCGTTTCCCAAAAGTCGTGTCACCTTCCTCAATAACCTCCCTGTCTCGAATGAAACTGCTCAACGGTGGTTGCGGGATGGCTTGCGAGGGGGTGATCGAGAATTTTTGGGTGACTCATGGGACGAGCCTACTTGGTATTCACAGACGGCCTCGAGGGGAATAGATAGCTCTGAAGCCGGAAGTCTACAAGAGCCACCTAAAGTCTGTACGTCTGTTAGGTACTTGCAGGATCATTAAATTGACGATGTGAACGGAACGTAGCACAGACAGACAGTTCTGAGTATTCACTCGAACACATGAGAATAGGACCAGACAATGCTTTCCTTTGCCTCATTCCCCCTGCACGTGATAAAGGTGCTTCGGCGCCTGAGGACCTTGATGGCGACGAAACACTTCGAAACAGCTGGTCGCTGCTTCAGCCTTTATCCGGAAAATGCCTCTATGTGCGATCATCATATTCAAACACTTGAACAGCAACTGACCCCAATTTTCAGCATCGACAAACGTGGTTCACGTATTCTTATTGTCATAACCAGGAAATTAGACAGTTTAAAGAGCTCGTTCACACACATTCACACCCAGGTAGCATCAGATTTTCATCTATGAATTTTTTTTTAACCGCTCATACACTGATGTGTAACCAGGGGGTTATGAGCCCACCGAAGATCCAGAAGTGAGTTTCCCCGTGCTTGCTAATACATTTCCTGACATCTGTTCAGTGGGAAGCCTTCACGCTAGGTCGCGCCCCTCTCACACCGGAGGCCAGCGCTGATGTAGTCGTGGCTGACCAATTCCCTCAAGCCGCAAACTTGGAAGTCGCCCATGGACCAGGTTCACGTTACCTAGTACAGCGATGGGGTGACGGCACGTTTTGCGAGAAAACTGGGAAACCTCGCGAAGTCGAAGTCCAGGTCAGCTGGGTTTCATTGATGGTATTTTCTACTAGGCCTTGACCGATAGCTTCCAGTTTCACTGCTCAATGACTATGACCGACTCGATCCTTCTTGTGCGAGAAGCCAAAACGTGTTCCTACGTACTTGTGGTTCAAACCCCGAGGCTATGTGGCGAACCAGGATTTAAATCTCGTCTCGAAAACCGCGACGAGTCCCTCATCCTATGCCGGAAAATCAGCGATTCAGCACCCGACCCAACACCGCCCTCAGAGTCGACACAACTTGAACAGAGACAAGCAGCAGAGCATCCGAACCTAAATGAATCTGATCACCCTTTCCATCTCCTCAGCCGTGAATCCCGATTTCCCATACCTTCACCCGCTCCTCCACAGAGCTCGCTAGGGGATGGTCCTGGCCAGAAGGAGGACGAATGGAATGTACTTTGGAAACGAACCGTAGAAGCTTTGATGAACAGTCCTGAAATTCAGGCGTTTGTTGGTACCAACCAACAAGTCTTCCTTGATCGCGGCGAAAACGGTGAAATAGTCATCGAGATCTTGGAGGAGATTCCAATGGATGGCAGCACGGATGGACGGGCTCAGGGTGATTTGACCCCTGATGAATATACACACTGGACGGATGTGCTGCGAAAAGCTGGCTTTGATGTGAAAGGTGATGCGGAGACGAAGAGGGAAGAGGATCACAGTGGGGAAGAGGGGGACGAAGGTGAATCTCGTAACACGAGAGACGAGTTGTAATGTGGGTCAACTCAAGTTTGATTCTTTGGTTTAATGGCCTTGAATTTTCCGTCTTTGCTCTAGTTATGTCTAGACCTTTTAACTGGAGTTATTGACATCATTGCGAGCCAGTGTGTTACAAACGAAGGGAAGGAATTTTTCATATCCGCTTCATGAATTGGCACCATTATCACATCCCGATATCGAACACAGCAAGTAATCCGGTCTAGTGTGCAGCTGTGGCGTTATGTTCCCTCTGAAGCACACCCTAATTTCCGCGCAAAAGGGGCCTCGAAATAATTTGGCCGTTCATTGGCGCACATGCACGTCACGGTGACGATTTCCTGACATGAACTAATGAGCTGCTTCGCTATAGAAGTTGAACTTTTCATTCGTGCTATATTGCGTCCGCATTCGTGTCGCTTGAAGGATCAGTCCTATGCTTGCGCTCGTCAGCCCCATCCCCCTATCACATCCAAAGCTCACGTTTAAAGACACTAGCCGGTTGGTTCGCATCCCCCGGGGACCTCGGTGCCTCAACACCCATGCAAGCGTTCCTTTGTCTCAACCGGCCGTTTGGCTGGAAAGCATGTATTTTCTTGGAATAACGAAATTACTGAACTTTACTTGCTCTTCCCAGCGCGACGCCGCTCACGCACATGGGTCTCATTTTATCATCCAATAAAATGGGATTCTGTGAAAATGCGCAGCACCATGTCACATTGCTGGTGGGCAAAAGGATGTCAAGTTCGTGCAGCTCTGAATTTTCTCTGCGCTTCTGTGACTCAGGGGCGCCCTATTGAAACTCGAGTTGGATCGATAATCGGGGCGCTTATCGCCGGTTTTTGACAGGGTTATTCTTGCCGTCTTTGCGCATCTCGATACTCGCCCTGCCTTTTCGCCCATCGCCTTGCGGCTTCGCGCGTCATATCGGATGTATTTTGAAGGTCGTCAGGTACTTCTTTTGAGAACCTTCTTCTTGAATGAACTTACAAGATCTACCACCATAAAATCCAGTGGGTGAGTTCTTCTTATATGACCATCTCACACGCTCAACGACTTGGAAGTGTTTCACCGGCATAAATGTCACCTTTTTCGACTCGCGATAGCCTAATTGCTTCTTCAATCACCAAGAGTTTATAACACACGCCGGCGCGCCCGTATCTTTGCCATCCTTGTGCCTCATGTTCTCAGGACTTCGATCTTCCGACTGTCTGCGTTTGGGGTCGTGGTTCCGAATTTCCATACATCAAAATCAAATGCCCTTAGATTCGATGCACGCCGATAGTCAGCGATGATTCCCCTGGAAGGTCTCCTAACATTTATCATCTCTACTCGGCCGCATCTCTTTTCTCCCACACGTAGTTCAGCAAACGGTCCTTTCAAATTCGGGAAAAAGGAAGATAAGCCTGCTTTTTGTCGTGTTGACGGATACCAGTGATGGAAGTCGGTTCTACCAAATCCCTAGAAGCCATCGCACCGCTATCGCTCACTTGCCACCATAGCTTTCCCAGAATTTTATCACCGTTCTCTCACGATTCTCGGTGTGCTTCGCACTGCTCGCCCACGCTCACGATGGTTGCCCGGCTTTATGGACATAGTCGGATAAGGTTTTATTACAGTGAATAATTTATCGATACCATGACTGACGGCTATCGATTGTTGCAGATATACATGGCAGCATGTCGGATCTTTGGTCAAACAAAGTAATAAATAGCCGACCGTCCGCTCGACATGTCGGGAGGTTCATGCGTTTGACTGAACACGTCGATGCTTAAGGCCCCCATTATATCCAGCAACACTGCTATCCCTTTTCCTTGTCAGAAGCCTCCTCAATCGTGTGAAATGCAACCCTGCGACCGCGAACGTCTTCCCGAGCAAAATGGTAGGTGCATTGCCTGCGTGATCTCATCTTCCTTTCTGACCTCTTCCCATGCGCCTCGCGTACGTCCCTCGTGCTATCTTTGAGATGAAAGGCTGCGGATACGACTCGATTAAACGCAGCCTTACCCCACACAAAGCTAGCGCTGTTTTTTTTCGCAACTCTTTAGAAGAAGCGAAAATCCTGGTTTATTGTCCTCTGGGGCCGCGCCCTATGTGGACCGCACAAACACTACATAGAGTAGCGAATGATATAAAGTATAGCTAAGGGTGCAAAAAGACAGTGGCGGCCACTTGCGGCCAACGACAACATCAGCCTGCACCTGCCAGCAAATCAAACTCCACACCTATCGTCGAAGTCCTATCCGCGTACTGAACGTCCGGTGCACCATGCATCGTAGAACCTTCCAAGGTATTTGTCACTTCGTTCGTTACAGCACTTCGTGCATGCTCATGCGGGCGGTAGTTTGAACGGAGTTGTTTGCTATGCAATTGGCTACGGGAGATTCATACGTTCAGCCACTTCCACATCATGGAACCGCAAATGCCAAAGCATCAAAATCTGTGTCGAGTCACGGCATAAGACCCCCCAACAAGGTAGCGGAAATTACTGCTGTAAGATTCCGGACACTGGTAGTAGCGAAGGCAAGCCAACCAAAAAGTAAGCGGGTCGGACTAGTCATATAATGCCGTCGAGGATACGTACTGTATTCCCCGAGTCCCGGATTCCAAGGGCCGTTCCCAGCACGAAACGGTTCGGAAATGGTCCCTGCAAACGAGATCGTGCGAACAAACACGATGATGCCAGCAATAGCCCCACAGCCACCGGCTACTAAGAGTAAAAATAGCCCCTAAACACTTCACCCTCAATCAACTCGAAGAAGGATTGGCACGAACGCTCATATGTTGACCTTTAAAGCACTGCAAGTGGACTCTAGAAGTGAGTACTCGAATTCTCGAAGGTTCAAATCATTTTATCCCAACCATAGACAAGATCTATATTGGACGTCACTTAACTTGGATTACTCTAGTAGCGAAGACATTGAACGGATGGCATACGTGCAAAGTGCTGCAGGGTGCACGATATCAGGGCGAGAGTACATTAGCGTTGGAGTGAGTCGGGGATTGTCTGTGTGCTGCTACGATTAGGTGTAGCCTCATGACCTGCTTAACAATCACATCGACGAGAGTTCAATCCCCAGGCTCGTTGACTCCCAAGTCTCATCCGGTGCCGACGCCCAAGTCACTTTCCGAGGGTGATTGACATGGTGCCGAGGTATAAGATGCGAACCAGAAAAATGAATTCAGCATAGCGCCAATCCTGCTTTGTGACTCTGTGGTCTGTCACCCTGGTAGCACTCCTCAGCTCTACATCTATTCATGCCACCGGTAGCACTCTGCGATTATGCCGAACCCGCTTGCAGTCGGGCTGTACGCGGCAGCAGCGTCGATCATGACGTATGGGTATTTTGCCCTCAGAGCGCTTCCCTTCGACGGTTGGGTCCGCAGCCAGAAAGGAGGACATCTCCAGTACATGACGACCCAAGGGTATGTGGATTGTTAACTTTGAACGCGAACGCGGTGACGATTGAGAAACATCCTATAGGCTAGGAGGCGCGTGGGCAACGATGATGCTCAGTCTCGCATGTGGTTTTTCCCGTCTGTCACTCGTAAGTTGCTCCCCCACTCCAGGTCTGAGCTCGATCAGCTCACGGGCCGCATGTCAGTCCTCCACCAGGCTAAACGCGCTCTTCTGATGGTATTCCTCACGGTGTGCACACCTTAAACCCCTGAGTTTCACCCCCGCTCAACCAGATGTTTCAGTCGAACAGTTGACTTTCGTGGTCACGGCTATGTACTGGGTCCTCTGGGTCTTCTGGGCCATTGTCGAGTACGTCAACTCACCCGCCTAGCCTTTGGACTAGTCGCCCGCATGCCACTAGACGTCGACTTATGTCTCCACGCCGTCCCTTTCCTCTCGCTCCTCGTCGATTTCATTGTATTCGAGAACAAGTTCGCGTATGAACAGGCGAACACAGTCGCTCTCATCGTCATTTCTGCGTATGGGATTTGTTATGGGGCGTGGGTCGAGCATATTGCGAAGTTCAATAAGATGTGTGAGTCTGCTCGTTCTGCTGTCTGCGACTGGCCTGGTTGATGACCCGGGATGTCTGTGCTTGCAGTCCCGTATCCTTTCTTGACCGTCAGGCAACCTTTCAGTGTCCATGCTAGGACATATGTTCTGGCCATTCTTGTCAGGATGGGCTTCTTCAGGATCGTCAATGACTTGCACCACTGATCATCGATCATCACCAGTACCAGTTACCTTAGATCTAGCTATAGTACTCGACTGTTGCACTGCTACAGTCAACACCAAAATATACGCGACGCCGTGTACTGTCTTTGATCTTTGTCTGTATAAGAACTACCTGAAGAGTCGGTGGCTCGTCTTTAAGCATGCGAAACGTAACCGTCATTCAAACCATTGTCAGGTATACTACTGTCCGTGCATCCGTATGTATGACCCAGGTCAGTGCCTACTAGATCGATTAGAGTAGATAATAATGACGACCAAAAGAATGTGGGGGGTGGCGGCCTATTTACAAGCCTGATAAAAGGTATCTAGTGAGGAGTTGTGTCAAGGTGTAGTGGCTGGGGAGACAGTCTGAGTGTCGAGTTATAAGGAGTGTGGCACGCCGTCAAACCGAGGGAGCAGAAGCAACATTGTGTCCGATACGAGAGAAAAACAATAATCAAAAACGGAAGGCAAAACCAGCGCGAGATGAAAACGAGAGAGACGATGTGACCCGTGCGACGAAAACTGGAATAATGTCCAGTCTACTTCTTGCTGTTGTTGGTGATGATCACTGCTACGATGATTGCGATAATGGCGAGAATCACGACTGTCAGGATGAAGCAGATCCAGCGCTTCTTCCGTGCAGAACGGGCAGAGTCAACAGCCTTATCTGTATGTCCGAGACTAGAATATAAAATCAGAAGGTGATACAACTGAAGGAGGACAAGCGACCTACCCTGCCTCCATATCTTTTTCGACAATTGCAGCAGTCGCCTCGATGGTGTTTATCGTCTCGTCCTGCTGTTCAATCATGACGCTCATCTAAAGATAAGAAGATGTCAGTGGAATACTACATTGCTGGAGTTGAGGTCAACGTACATCGTTGAATAGCTGTGCAAGCTCCGCAATGGTTTGCTCGATTCGCTTGATATCCTGGTGCCGCTCTTGGACTTCCCGGTATGCAGCTCTTGATTCACCGTACCGGTTCGAGTTCATCAACTAGACTCCGATGAGTAAGGTATAGCAGGACCTTGGAATAATAACACTTACAGCCTGGCTGAATATCTGTCCTCCACTATCGTCGTTGACTACTGCTCGTATTTCTTCTGCTGTCGCATCCGGCTTGACTGAGAGCAGGTGAGATAAGCGCGCGACAGCGAACAGGCCCCTAGAAACTCACCAATCTTGTATTGCCTCTCCATGCGCTGCTTGTACTTTTGACGGTATTGTTGTTCTACTGTTTGGTAGTTTTGAATCGCATCCACGAACTTGGACTTGACGAGAGCAGTCTGATTCACGAAGAGGCGATATAAGTTAAGGCACCCGCCCGCGTTCCAATGTCGGGGCAACAGCCTACCTGCTGCTTGCGGATCTGGCCATCTCGCCCACTTCCGCCTTGCCTCTCCAGTGCTTGGATGCGGCGCTTGAGGGTCGCACTCAACGCACTGGTGTCCTCCACAAGCTCCTCCAGCTGAGACGAATGTCGCTGCGCAGCAGCATCATCCGTGTTATTGAGCGAGCGAGAATGGAGTTCGTCGATACGGACAACGTTCGCATTGAACGCCTTCAAACTATCTTGGATGGAAGAAATCTGGGGCGATAAGAGACGGAGGAGAAAAAAAGAAGTGTAGAAGTTCGAATGTTAATTTCGTCGCACGTGGCATGTCATGGGATGGGGGACGGGAGAAACGTACTTCTGAATAGAAGGCCGACATACTGTCCCCTGCGTCACCTGCGCCTCCTCCAGCGGTCAAGTTCGTCGTGCTGTCCTTCACGTCGGACATCTCGTAGGCGCGGTCGTCCTGTCGGGCATATGGATTGCTTCGAGAGCCGTATGGGCTGTGGAGTGTTAGTGCGCGGTTAGAACACCTAAAGCTAGACGGAAAAGGGCAAGTGCTCACCTGCCCTGCTGCTGGGCCTGCACAGGTGTTGAACTGTGATTAGCATGTGGTTTGAACGGTGAAATGATTGCAAACTGACTCTCATTGCTGCTAGTCTATCCATTGTGTGTCGTCAAGGTGGTTTGGGTGGTGTTACGAGAAGGGAGGGGCAAGCACGGAAACTTGAATCTGGTAGTCTAGGGTAATTTTTGAATACTGCAGTAAGGTATAGCCCTGTTGTTGAGGAGTGCAGCGATGGATTTACGACGAAACCGGTGCACTGACAAGCGCTGAAAGGGAAATGTCACTTGTTTCAATATTGTTGGATGCGCTAAGCCTGAGGGGGCGGTACACGACAAACTGCTACAAACACTGATGTTACACTGCTCCGTCCCCGCCTCGACCATATTTTTGATGCTACATGATGAAGCAGATCCACTGCACAGTTTTGGATTCGATATATCGCGGGGATTGATGACCATCTCTAGTCGAGCGCAGCGCGCAAGACAGATATCTGCCTGTCAAGTGTCTTCCGACTGGGTCCCCCAATTGCCGTTCGCCTCTCCACACTAGCCTCGAAATCAAAGACTTGCACCACATCGTCGGTGAATTTTTCATGGAGGCCTTTATAGTCCCCTACAGTGAGATCGTTCAGCTGGCACTTCCGGGCTTCGGCCAGTGCGACCGCGCGTCCCGAGACATGATGTGTCTCGCGGAATGGTACCTTGGCGTTCCATTCAGCACCACTTTCATCAGGAAACACAAGATGACACACACCCCTTTTCGGACAAGGTAATCTGCCAGGTCGGTGGCCAGAACGTCCATAGTCAACGCTTCCCGCATCTTCTCACCGTGCACCTAAGTCCCCGTCAATCAGAACGCGATCTAATTTAAGACATGGGCTGTTTGGAACTCACGTTCATCGTCGCTATTACGCCCTCTGCAATTTTAAGGGACGCGGAGACGTTGTCAACCGCGTCGAATAGGGGTTCCTTGTCTTCTTGCAAATCTTTGTTGTAAGTCGAAGGAAGACCTTTCAGCGTCATCATGAATCCAGCCATCTGAAAAGCATCGTCGGGCTTGTCCTCTAGGTAAGAGAAGCTGCCCATACGTTACCGAAAATTCGACCCGACTTTCCTCGCAGCAATTCGAGCGAGTCAGGGTTCTTCTTTTGAGGCATTATACTCGATCCAGTACTGCACGCGTGCGATGAGGTCGAGTGACAACCAACACCAGTAATGCCAGGCCACACTAACCTATACGCGTCGCTCAACGTGACGAACCCAAACTCTGCCGTCGAGTAGATAATCAAATCCTCCGCAAGCCGACTCATGTGCGTCATCGTCAGACTTGCCCACATCAAAAACTCGACGATAAAGTCCCGATCGCCCACCCCCCACATACTATTCTCAGCCAACGACGAGAACCCAAGCTCCTTCGCGAGGAATTCCCTGTCAACGCCGAACGGGTTTCCGGCGAGGGCTCCGCTTCCGAGAGGGAGCACCGAGATGCGGGGGATGAGCTGTTCGAGACGCTCGAGGTCGTTTTTGAAGGAGAAGGCGTGTGAGAGGAGGAAGTGTGACCATCGGATGGGTTGACCGCGCTGCAAATGACAGATCATCAGCATCTGTGCCCCACCCCCGCAATTCACTTCCATCAAACCGACCTGAAGGTGGGTATATCCCGGCAGCAAAATATCTCGCTCCTTGTCTGCGCGCTCTACCATGACGCGAATAAGCCCCTTAAGACTCGCTTGTACATCCGCCACTTCGTCCAGGAGCCAAAGCCGCATATCGGTAGCGACCTGGTCGTTCCTTGATCGTCCCGTATGCAGTTTCCCGCCAAGAGGCCCAATCAACTCACTCAGCCGCCTCTCGTTCGCAGTATGGATATCTTCATCGTCAGCAGCTGGTGTGAACTATTCCGTATTGCCAACCAGTCATGGCAGTCAGGATCAATCAGTGCACATTCTGAATCGTACTCACCTGCCCGTCCTCCCATTCTTTCCCGACGGCGTTGAGAACCTCGATCATCTTAGCTTCTTCATCGCTCGTGAGGATCCCAACGAGAGTCAGGGCTTTGGCATACGCGATCGAGCCCCGGATGTCAGCTGCGTGCATGCGCTGATCGTATTTAAGGGATTGGTTGAAGGCGTGCATACTGTTTGGGCAGACATCAGCTCGTCGCCAACACATCGGGGACGCGGATGGAGGGAGAGAGCGTACAGAGGATCGGTCTTTCCGGTGAAACGACCACCCCATAGTTTCTGCTTGGTCGGTTGATCGGCCATCGTGTTCGTGTAAGGGGATTGCTGTGTGCAACGGACGCGTCAGCTGGATCAGAGTTAGATGCAAGAGAAATCAGGTTGCAGGTTACCGGTTACTTGTCGCGTCTCACGTCTCGTTGAGGCCTCTGGGTCCTGAAAAGTCGAATGGAGTCACTGCCGGGAGGTTTTTGGTACATTCGAGACCCCGCGACTCGACAGTTTGACTTTATCAGGTCTCCATGACCTCGTCCCATATCTTATCTCCCTCGAATCTCCCTAGATGATGGACACCGCGTCTTAGCGGCCACAGGTTGCTTGTTGTGGTATACAAATAACTTATAGAATTTCTCTCTCCCCCTAGATGATGGACTTGAGACACATCCATAGCTCGACTCGAGGTTTACTGCAGGATCCACGTTAAGATCGGAGGATCAAGCGAAAAGTAACAAGAATCCGAAATCCTGAAATTCATCTTTCCAATTGATTCAATGTATCCTATCCTATATATATGTAGTTCTTTCGTATCGAGTGTCGTGGAGGGTGTTTAAGGGTGTTAAGTTAGAAACAGTAGAGGTAGAGTTGACGTTTGAAGGTTTGATGTTTTTCCAGCCTGCGCGAGTCAAGTGAGAGAGATGGAGGAAATAATGGCAAGGAAAGGTTGTGGGGTAAGAAAATGAGACGAGAAAGGAGAGAGAAAGAGAAAAGAGCAATGTAATAAAAGGATGGTAGAAAGAAAGATATCGATATCGATATGATGAGAATATATTTAAGAGAGTCAAATATGCGAAGGATGGTGAAGGGGCGGAAGCAAGGAGAGTGGGCAGGATCCATGAGCTATATACTACCGAGATCGGCCGACGAATATAGGAATGATGGGCAGGGGAGAAGGAGTAAGAAGCGGCGGACAAAGTGACGACCGTGAAGGAGGGGTAGAGGGCAGTGTAAATCGAGCGTCGGTTGGCGACAGGCAAGGAAGAGAACGTGAGACGGAGGAGGCGCACTTCGTTGCGCGATTGGGTATAATGTGAATCTGTCGCACGATGAACGACGGCAGACGAGACGGTGATGGGCGTGGCATGTACAGGATGGTGGGCATGACGAGAAAGGCAAGAGGGACGGATCAATGGCTAGAAGCCAACGAAGCACCTAGCGCCAATCAAACCTCGAGGACATAGCGAGGCCCACAAGCCCAAAAGCCCAACTCGACGCACTCGGTTGGGTTGGCCCTACCCCGTCCCCACCAATCCCACCAAACACCCCACAAGCCTAGAAGAATCGCCGCTTACTGCTCTTCTCCTCAGTCGCAATCCGCACATGCACATGCGTCGGCGGAACTCCCTCCGTACACGTCTCGATCTCCCTCACCCACGAATCGCCCAGATCATCCCCGTCATCCTCATCATCACTATCCTCCTCCCCATCCTCGCCACTCACCCCCTCGTCTCCCTCCCCTTCACCCTCCTCGTCGTCAAGGTCACCCTCGCAGCCACACCTCTCCCCCTCTTCAAGCGCCACGACACCTCCACCCCCGCCCAGTCCCCAAAGCAGCTCGCCCATCGTAGTCCGCGCTTTGGGGTCTATGCATAACATGCGTCGGAGGGCCGGCCGGGTTTCGCGAGGTAGGAGACGGAAGATGGAGTTGGGGGATGAGTGCGAGGATGTGCGAGGGCGGGTGGAGGTTTTGCGGGACGAAGGTTTAGCTGTAGATGTTGGAGGTGTCGTATTGTGGGGTTGGAGTTGTTGAGAGAGTTGTGAGGTGGAGCGGGTGTGAGACTTAGAGGTGGTGTTAGATGGCGGTGCGGGTGCTGGACGGGTAGGCTGAGGTTCTGGAGGGGATGGGAACGGTTGTTGGGGATGCCCAGAATGAGAGTTAGGATGCGACTCGTGCTCGTCGGCCAACTCTGCATTATTCATCTTGGGCGTGTTCATCTCCTTCTCCTTACCGCCCTCAAGTGCATAATCCCGCACCTTAGTCTCCCCTTCCCCTCCTTCCTTCCCTTTAGCACCAGACCGAGTACCCGTGGCCGAAAGCACAGGCAAACTCTCAGTCGACATCCCTGGCCTGCCAAACTCCAAAACACTCTTATCCATCTCTCCTTCCACAGCCGCGCTGACCTTTTCCGGCGAAGGCAAAGGCAACGTCGCAGTCCGCGTTCCATGTCCAGGGCTTAACAACACCCTCCGCGTCGTCGTCGCAGCTTCCGAGGGTTCCCTCGACCGTGATCGTTGGTGTTCGCCGTCCTCTAACCGTGAGCCTGACCCAGAAGCGGAGGAGTCGGACCCAGACCCAGAGCGTGAACGGGAGTAGGTGGATGTGATGGTTGGAGGGTAGGGATAGGTACTTTCTGTGAACCCGGAAGTCGTGCTCATGAGAGATTTAGCGTCGTCTGGGAGAGTGGGTGCAAGGGTTCTGGATTCTTCTGTTATGTGATGAACGTGAGTCAAGCCAGAACCAGATGAGGGATATGGGAAGGCAGACGTACCGCCAGGCGAAGCACTCCTAACCACCGATCCATTCACATGAGGCACGAACAACGAAGGGGACGAAGGCCCATTAGGCGGGGACCCAGCAGGCGTAGGTGCGAGCGTGGGCGGCTCTTCTACCACCTTCTTCCCATTGGCCCTCCCAGACCCCTTTCCGTTCTTCTTGCTCTTCCGTGACTTGGAATGTGAATGCGAAGCCGAGCGAGACTTGGCCAAAGGGTTATCACCCTCTGCTTCGACGAATGCGCGGAAGGAAGCGTCCCGTTCGCGGTCTGGGACCGCCCAGGGGAAACGGCGGAGGACCATACATACCTAGGGGTAAAGGGGTTTATGGTTAGTGCTGCTTGTTATGGCATTGGAGGAGCAAAAGATAGGGGGATTGATGGACCCGCCTATGGCGAGCGCGGATCTATCAGAAGCACGCCCAAACAGGACGGACCGCGGCGCCCACCATCGAATACGCCGACGGCAGCCCATGCCGCACACCCGCAAACCCCAAAGCGGGAAACACCACTTCCAACAATGAACGCACCACGATCACAAGACAAGGAGAAAAAATCACACTCACAAAGATGACGCCAACGCTCCACACATCCGTCTTACGCGGATCATAGCTTCCCCCCGCCAACACCTCGGGAGCGAGGTACGGATCGCTGCCTACGATCCCCGACGCCTTGATTAGGCGTGCGTGTGTATGTGGTGCGGGCGCGTCGGGTTGGGTACCGACGTATCCCGTTACCGCCCCGCCGTTGCCGTTTGGGGTACCGGCACCACTACCATTGGCGCTGTTGTGAACAGACCCACTCGACCCGCCCATCCCACTCCCCGGATAAGCAAACACGACTGCCGTCCCGAAATCGATGAGCTTCACCACATCCCCCCGCGTCAGCACGCAGTTGTCCAGTTTCAGATCCCGGTGTGCCAGTCCAAGAGAGTGGAGGTATGAGACGCCGTTGCAGATTTGGCGGAATACGCAGTATATCTCCGGGCGGAGCATCTTGGAGGACATCACCACTGAGAAGAGGTCATACGGAGCGTATTCCATCACCTGTATCGTCAACGCCAATTCGTGAGCATGGGCACAGTCGTAAAGCAGAGGAGATACGCACCTCATAATAATGGCCATGATCACAAACGATGTCAACAGTCTCGATAACGTTCACGTGCTTCAAACAAGCCCCCACACAAAACTCTGCCCGCACCTTCTTCTCGTACTCCCTCTCCGTCTCCCCAGTCCGACGAGGTCGGAACTCTTTCACTGCATATACCGCCCCACCAGCTTTTGCTCGCCCGCGGATGAGCCGGACGGTTCCGCCTGCTCCTGAGCCGAGTACACGGCCCCATTTCCCGTATTTCTTGGATAGGTGGGCGTGTGTTGCGGAGGAAAGAGAAGGGATTGGGTGGGCTTGTGTTGATGACGGGTCGGGTGTAGAAGGTGGTGAACGCGAGGGGCGTTTGGACGATACAGTTGACGAAGGAGAGGGCGTCTTGGCTGTGAGGAATCCGTGACCGTGTTTCTCCTTATGTTGTCCATCCTTGTCCTTCTGCGCGCTGACCTTGTGCTTATCCTTGTGGTTCCGAGCCTTGTGTATGAACGCAGAGAAGAGATGGGGTTCCTTATCGTGCTTTGGATGATCGGGAGCGACGAGAACAGGGACTGCGTCTACGACTGACGAGGTGTCGAAATCGTGGCCTCTGCGTTGATCGTGGGGCTGGAGGTGAGGGTCTGCTGGCGTATGTGGATGCGTTGAGCCTGGGGATGAATGTTGAGAGGAGGGTGTGGCACTGGAGGAAGAATGTGGGTGCGAGGGGTGGTGAGGGTGGGGGATGTGGTGGTTAAGGAAACGTTTGAGGTCGTGCAACGGGCCATGCTTGATGGTGGTGGATGGCACTGCTGTAGAGGGCGTCACGGGAGTAGATGGGGAGCGCTGGCGCGATGGTGCACCCGAAGAAGTATTAAACGAGAGCTTACGACGGAAGCGGAAGCGAGATGATGGAGGGGGTGCCTGTACCATTGCAGGGGTGGTTGGTGTGACGGTGGTAAAATGGACACCATCGTCGAGCGACGCAGGCTCGTCGAAAGTCTGGTTCGATTCTGTGTGTTAGTGGGATAGGATAGTGGTTAGGTATGGCAGACCTGGTTGGGACGCGGGGTTGCCATCTTGCCCGTCTGGTCAGTATCAGGGACGGAGAGTAGCCCTGAGGAGTTTGATGGGGAAGGGTTGCTTGGTGTGGATGGCGAGGAGGAGGAGGAAGAAGAGTTGGTGGTTGATGCATGGTCGTCGTTGTCGTCGTCGTTGGGGGAGTGCATTTGTAAGGCGGGTATTGAGGCTTTGTCAGCTGTGATGGATTTACCAGATTTTGTGGTGAGATGGAGTCTGTCTGGTTGTGACGATGAGGATGGAGTAGGTGGAGTTGTAACAGCGAGAGATACGTCTAGGAGAGCTTCCATTGGACGAGCAGAGAGCATAACTAGATGTGTTCACTGGGAGTGTTCGCTGGATAGGCAACACTGTGGTCTATGGCCAGCTTAGATATGGCACTATGTAACCTCGTCGACAAGTCTCGTATGAGAAGAGATTTGGGGGCAATGGAGAGAGTCGGATGAATGAAGTTACCCCCACCCACCACCTTCCATATCAGGGTTCAACCACCCTCTCGGTCCGACCCTGACACTCCCCCCGTCTCTCGGCAACCATTTCACTCTCGGCAGAGCCCAATGCCGTATCTTCACATGCCGTGATTGGATGCCGTAATCTCAATTTCAGCTCAGACGCACGGCCGAGTCTACAATTAGTCCACCTACCCAATCACTGGTCCCAATCCCATCACCCGCTGGCGTCCACCAATTCCCTCTCTCGCACATCCCATACATGCTTCCGCTTCCGCTTCTTCCAATCCCCATCCGCCCAAACGCTACATCCGTACCTAATCCCCAAACCACCGCGTATTTACGCTATGCCCACGCCCAGTTATTCTTTGCCTTTTTACCTCTTTAATCGCAAGGTCGCCAGTGTCCCTCAGCCTTAACTTCCTTCCAGTGCTTCTCGTCTATCCTTGGTATTTCGAGCCAAGATCGGCCGGCGAACACGCCTCCCCTACAGCAACCACGCAGCTACCTTGCATCATTTGCTTGAATGTTTTCGCGTATACACAGCCAGTGAGTAAAGTACGATGGGCACACTGTCCCCGGCATCACCAATGTTCGTCATCCCTATGGATCATCACATCTCCGTTCCGCCTCGCGCACGCCCGATAAAACAGCGCATCGCGATCGATCGTGAATTGACCATGCCTTTCTCACGCGCCTGACCAGGGGCAACTGTCGCCCTCCAATCGAAAAACCAGCGCATGGGAAGAGCGCTCCCAATGCCATTCAAACATAATAACGACGTCAATGCCGGCCCTTTTCATACATCTGACATATCCCATCCCTCGTCTTCATATCAACCCCCTCCTCGACTGCGCTCTTGTCCATATCCGTGCTTGGAATGGCAGGCTTATATGACAGCTACATGTCTGTGCAAGAAGCTAGGACGCGCCAGGCTATCGTACAGCGCCTGCACAGCCGAAACTCAAGTTGTCAATCTCATCAAGGAGACGCTCATTTCCGAGTACTAGAGCTCCTAGCCCTTTCTTCATATCGGAATCTGTTTCCTTAAATGATCGTGTGCGGGTATAAGTGTGCGGGTATAAGATAAGACTTGCTTACTTACTTCCGGGTCCAGTGTCCTTAGCACTTGCGACGGACTCAGCTTTGCGATGACGATGGTGATCCATTCTTTTGGGGTCGTTTCAAAGTGCCAAGTATTGCTGGTCCTTGGCTTGCGCTGCGCAGCACGTTACTGGGGGTCACGTTCACCGAGGCGATCTGATGCAACCACGACTTCGTGGCTGTCGCTAACCTCTATCTAGCATTAACCTCGCGCTTTCCCCTCTTCTTACGACCTAAACCACCACGTTCACGCTCCCTGTGTCTGTGCGGTTGCACAGCTGATCGCGCAGCACGCCCCACGCACCCATCACGTACAACCGAACGGATCAGAAGGCTCCTCTATTAACGCCCTTGCCAAGGCAAACACGCGATTCAAGCTTTGGCCGTCCCGAACGCCAAGTCCCCGGATGGGATGCTTATTCGGAAGAGCCTTTTCTCTTCTTGACAAGACTGGTCTTGGACGCCTTGGAAGCTTGGGGTGCTCTTTGCTCCACCGGCACTGGGCATTTACGTTACATAAACCGATGTGCTAGAGTTTTCTTAGAGGACCAAGAGATGAGAATTTTCTTCGAATTCGAACTTCCGCCCAGCCCAGCTCAGGGGGACGATACTGTGCAATGAACCGACACGGCGGATACCAAGCTCAGCCAATGACGATACTGGTGTCGATGACACATGTACAGCACATATTCTATACTACGCCCAACATCTTCTTTTCTTTGCAAGTCATTTTGTTCGAAGTTTCTGACTCGGGTCGGAATTGAATGGGCAGGCTCAGTACTCACTGCTTTGTAGGGGCTTTCTAGCGTGTAGGCTTGTGTAGGGGCTTCCTGCCCGCCCGCACATCCATTGCATCCGTGCGCAACACCCCAAGCTCACCCAACCCAGGCTGCCAAGCTCACCCAACCCAGGCTGCCAAGCCCACGCCGCGCCCAGCCCGAACACAGCCAAAGGAAGACCTTCGATATGTTTAGAATCGCGTTCCGAAGTGCTAAAGCCCTCGTTAACGTGTTAAGCTCGGTATCATTCATCGAGGCTACGGGCCTCCTTCGAATGGTTATTTCTGGAAAGGAGTTTTAGCTAGAACGTATGAGTAGCATGTACCGGAGGTTGCTCTGTTTTCTAGAAGTTGCTTTTACAATAAGGACACTCTTGGTATACGGTATTCCCCGCGTACCAAGGGTGGGTGTATAGGTTAGGTTCTACGCCGCATCACGCCTCGCGTCTCGATCGCGCCCACAGTGTGACAATGCACATGCTTGGAGCTCCATCACACACATGAAACATAGTTCTTGCAAACATCTCCACTCCACACTCTATGGCGCCTGCCATTCACAAGTACTGGTCATAGCCTAAACTCTCCACCCCACCAGCCCAAAACAGCTTACGTTTGCCAAACAAGAAGTCGGAAGAACACCGAATGGCGTCAACACCAACCACGCGCACGTCCGCGCGTCTCGGGAAGTTTCGTCATGCGCTCTGACACAAGTGTCACCAGTTGTTGGGGGTTCCCAATTTTTTCCTTCTCAGTTTTTAGCTGGGGCGTTGCGCTTGAATTGTTGAGGCACCTGGGCGGCAGCTTGGGGCTGGGATGTTTGTATCCGTAAGTTGAATTCCGGTAAGTCGGCATTTGGGTAAAGATGATCTTTGTGCGATCGTGATCTAGGAGCGTGTGGGCGGACCGACGTCATGGCCGGGTCCACATTGGATCATAATTGATTTTTGATTATCTTTGAAGGTCCCCCACGCCGCGGCTCGCCATATCGCATCCCTGTCACACATGATTGAAGATAAAGACTGCAAAAAGGCTGGGTTCTGGTATTACTGCCTCGTGCTCGAAGGCGCGCAGCTACTTACCTTGGCAACTGTAAGTACTTCTAGACGTCTTCTCGGACAAGTATAAGTACCTAAAGCATGTGCGTTAGGTCGAATCCCCATACCGCGCGGCACATATACCAGTGAACTTGGTTCCCCGCATCACGATGTGCGACTTCTCCACGTTGCTGGGGGGCGGCTTCTTTTACAAAGATACATGCGTTCACTCACTGCTATCCGGACTGCAAATACGAATCGCACAAGCGACGAACGAGCCAGCCAGCCTGAGGCAAAAAATGATGATGTGTGACACTTTATAGTGTACGCATGATCAGGGCACCGAAACGAGGCACGTATGTCCCCAAAAGGTCTTCCGCCCTGCACCATACACTGTCACATACTAGGATACCGCCAATCAAATACCTCTGTCTGATGTTCGGAGTAAGACAGCGATAGGCGCGGGGCGTTCAGTCAGCGCCGGGTTAGTGACGGGCGAAACAATTCCCGAGACTCGGGCTGCGCACCGAGCCTTGAACTGCCTTGAAGGATGGTATTATCGTTCAATAACGAGGGCTTAGAAGGGGTCTGTCCTAAGCCTCTGACCAATATCGGGTATGATGGAAAGTTACCCCTTTTGCAATGACCAATGTCTTCCTCATCCACTGCTTCCGTCCGATCATAGCTCACAATTAACTGTGGTGTGGTCTCACACCCGCGCTCGGCAGCATCGGCACGAGAACGAGATGCCGAGGCGGAACCTCGAGCTGAGAACGAAGTTAGCGCTAGGATGCCGATTGGAAGCTGCTGTGATCGGACGTTTCAGGATTGATTCGTTGGGGAGCTGGTCATATGTAGTCTAACAAGGTGCGAGACGGATGGCCGATTCTAATTCTGTGTTGCTGACTTGGAAAATCGCAACTGGCGTCCACGTCAATCGTGGGCGCCAGGGGGTGGCGGGCGGCGGGCGTGCCCACAGGGATGCACTGCGCTGATCATGGGTTTTGGCGGAGGCTCAGTCTGACGGGTACAGGCATACTACAGGCATACCGCTACCAGTTTAACCTATAGCTCGCTGGTGTTCGGAGGCCCGGGGTCCAGGAGGATCAAATTGCGAAGTTCTTCGTGAGCTCGGCACTTGACCTATGACACAGCTGGGATGAGCAAGCATATGAACGCACGATGCGCACGATCATGATCGCATGTTCTGGAAGATAAAACAAGACCCATGGCCATTGGCCAGCTAAGGGTACTGGCCCAATCCCAGCGCGCACGATGGCTTTGAGCATCTACGATCTTCGAATGTCGCAATGCACAGTCGGGGGCCCAATACCGATTACCGGATGCCACCCATCGATCAAGGTTCGGTTTCTTTCGACACTAAGTAAGAACAGGACAAACACGACATGGAGCAAGAAAGATGATTTGTCCGGAAACACTTGACACTGACAGGCGCAAAACACACGAGGCCAAAAAAAACCTCATACACAAAATGAGCGAACGTTCTTCACCCAAGATCGTCCGCCTCCCTTTTCCGCTTCATCTCCCTCGACACCTTGTGCTGCGCAGACTCGTGCTTGGCGAGTTCGGGCGGGACCTTCGAAACGGGTGATTTTGAGATTTCTGTTGCGAGAGAAAAGAGAAAAGGGGGTGTTAGCGCGTTGATTAAGGGTTATCCAGATAAGGAGAGACGAGGACGATTGAAAGGAGGACTAGACAGGCGACTCCGGTGGGCGAGAAGCGAGGAACGAAGTAAAATAAAAACGATGGCGAATATGAGAAGAAGCCCTGAATGCGGGGAAAGAGAGGGTGATGCGGTGATGCGGTGATGCGGGGAAACGTGTGGGGTATGGTAACGAAGAACATTTTTCAGGGACCAAGGACGAGGAAAAATGGCAAGGGAAAAAGAAGACGAAAAAAGAAGGAAGGAAAGCAAGGGGAGTAACGAAACCAGCACGTCAAGGAAGACGTCAGGACGCCGGCCTCCCAAAACGTCATGACATGCATATTGGAGAAGATGTGATACGGAGTTGCAGCGGCTCCTGTGGTTTTGGCAGAAGGTGAGAAATGAAGAACAAGCGAAGACGGACGTAAAGATGCGCGAGGAGGGGGCGCGCGAATGTCAAGTACAATCAATAGAAAGCAGGAAAAGTGAAAAAGAAGAGAAGAGATAAGAATAACATGGCGTATTCGAGTCGTGCCTTTCCAAAGTGCATGAATGTGGGTCAAATTGCGAGTTGCAAACCCAGCTTGACGTATTAGGGCGCCTGCCGGATCCTAGAGCCAAAGTCAAAGACTCCTGAGACCGAACCTTGTTGGCGCCCGATACACGCCGACATCAAGGCTGCCGAGCGGCCCCAAATAGAGCCATTGACTTCGAGTGTGGGGAGGGAAAATCCAAAGCAAGTGGAATATTTCAAAGCTTGCGCCACCAGGGGCAGCGATTGAAGGAGGAAAGGGAAAAAAAGAAGGAGATGCCGGCGGTCCAGGCATGAAGTGTGAACACCGGGGAGGACCGCAATGATGAAGAAGGGGCACCAAGGTAGGATAACGGTAAGGTAACACCGAGAGGTGCGAGAAGAGTAATGCAGCGAGCGAATAACAGGCCCAAGAGACAAAGATAGCACAGAAAGACCGACGAGAGCCACCGAGCCCGCGTCCGATGCCCTCCCGTGGGGGTTATCAGACGCCGAAGGTGACAGGTGCGGAGATTAAGAAACGTGAGCGAGCGAACTTGGGTGCGAGTGGAAGGATCAAAATAAAGGAGGCCAGTGGGAAACGCCAGCGGGTAGAAACGGAAGAAGAGGGCTGGCGAGAAGAACAAAGAGCCAGATATCGAAGCCGCGAAGGATACAAGGGAGAGAAGCAGATAATGAACCCTCGCCAGAAGTGGGAGTCGCCATCTCGACAGGAACACGAACATATGGGCACAAGACGTACCTTGCTTGAGATCATACCTGTTGTAAAAAGCCAGGTTGGTCAGCAATGCATAAGGTGAAGGAGGTCAGGAAAAGTGAGGTTGGTAAAGGGAGGAGGAGCAGGGAGCAGATTACAGGGGAGACCCCGCCTCGTCGATAGACATAATGCGACGGAATAGCACCAAAGGATGGCGGAGCTGCAAAATGAGGAAGTACGCACATAACCTCGTCATCATCGTTTGTCAAGAAGGTAATCGAAGTACCCTGTTTACCAGCACGACCCGTACGACCTGCATCACAGGGTTAACGAACATATAATAGCAATACCCCTTCCATCTACTCACCAATACGATGCACGTATGCTTCAATCGTGCCTGCCATCTGGTAATTGATGACCAAACTGACGTCTTGCACATCAATACCACGTCCTGCAAGGTCAGTGGCCACGAGAATGTCGGCTTCGCCGGAGCGCAGAGATTGCAATGAAGCCTCGCGCTGCTCTTGGGTCTTGCCTGAGTGCAGAGTAGCTGCGGACCACTTTATGACACCAAAGGTCAGCAATGAGAAAGTGAGAGTAAAGGTGGACGAAACGTACACCCGCTCGGGACAGATCTTTGGCGACCATGTCCGCTGTCTTCTTCTGGTTGACGAACACGATAATAGGAGAGGGGAACATCCCGCTGTTGAGTATCTCCAACATACGTTGCCTGTAAAAGCGCCTCGAGTTAGCTCTTGTTAAACCCTCAAACTCGCCCACGCACTTCTTCTTCTCGTCCCCGACGACAAACTCGACGCGTTGTTCGACAGTGTCCACGGCTCGTCCAGCTTCACCAATCGTGATCGTCGCCGGCCTCTTTAGGTACTTCCTCGCCAATCGCTCGACCGCAGGAGGCATCGTTGCAGAGAATAGCGTCGTCACCCTCGTGCGGCCCTTGCCCTTACCGCTGGCACCCTCTTCCCCATCCACGTCCATCCCATCCTCCTGTCCAACAGCGCCATTTGATTCACCAGCCATCAGTTCGGCGGGAAGCTTGTCAAGTATGAAGAGTAGGTCCGCCTCGAATCCGAGATGCACCATCCGATCGGCTTCGTCCATGACGATATAGCGACATTGGGAAAGGACGAGAACGTGTCGCTCGAGAACATCCTTGAGACGACCGGGCGTCGCGATAATAATTTCAGCACCCTCACGGAGGTTGAATTGTTGTTCTTCAACAGCGCGCTATGGAAGTAGTTGGAGGTCAGAGAGGTGCTACGAAGGAAACAGAAGAGCTACGTACACCACCGACGATGGAGACACATGTAAAACCGAGTGGTCCTGCGAACCTGCGGGCCTCCGCTTCGATTTGCTGAGCCAGTTCACGAGTTGGGGCAAGAATGAGAGCGTAAGGGCCTAGGTGACGGTTGTCATCATTGAGGGGAGTAAGGTTCATTATGAATGTAAGCATCGGGATAACGAAGGCTGCCGTCTTTCCGGAACCTGGAGAGTGAGGGCGTCAACATTGAGTCGGAATACGAGGATTCCACGAAAGGGCTACGGACCTGTTTCAGCAATGCCAATGATGTCCCGATTCTGCAAACCAATCGGGATAGCTTGACGTTGGATGGCGGAAGGTTCCTTGTAACCAATTTGTGCGATGACGTCGAGTATGATCTGTGGTATATCTGACTCCTCCCAAGAGCGCAACGGGTGGGGAATAGAACCACCTGAAAAATAGAATTTGAGATTCATACGTTGATCCAGATGGTTGGGAGAGATGCATACCTCGAGCCGCAATGCTGAAATCTTCTCTGAATATCCGCCAGTCCCGCTCTTTCATCTCAGAAAGTGGCTTCTCTGACCAATGCCGCTCGTCGATGCCACTCTTGGCTGCTTTTCTCCTTTCCATAGCATCGGCCAAGTTGGCGTCAGTACTACCACCACCGCTGTACCCTGCCCCACCATCGTCCATACCAGCCAATCGACCACGACCGAACATTACCTGTGCACCCTGCCTATTTGCTCCCACAGCGACGGGCGAGTCTGACGCGAACGTATCCTCTTCCTCTGCCCAGTCAAAGACGAACTTCCTATCATTCATCTTGCGTATTTTTCGCTTCTTGGTGGTGACACCTAGATACCGATCCCGAACTGCAGACAAATCGGTTTCCGTCATAGGTGGAACATATGGAGTACTGGACTCGGGAAGTGTGCCGTTGCCATTTGCAGAGTCCGAAGGGGATGTCAGTGCGGGTGCAGGCGTAGAACTTGACGAAGGCGCATTGGAAGACTTCGTGCGATCAGCACGCGGGCCTGTCGGGACGTTTGTGAAGTTGTTCTTTGGCTGCTGTGGAGCCTGAGGAGGAGGTGCACGGCGGTCGTCTTGCTGTGAGTGTCCACCTCTACCTCTCCCATCTCGCCTGCCATAACGATTGTCTCTCTCGGGGTGACCATACCGTTCTTTGTCGTCCTCTGGCATATATCGTCAATACTCTGCGCTTGCAGGATGAAATGATTGAGCTTACGACGAGGGTGATTGCTACTACCGCTCCCGTACCTTGCCGCACGCTCCTTTTCTCTTTCAAGCTGACGAACTTCCTCAGCCTCTCGTTCTAGTACTTCGCGGTTCTGTCTGGCCTTCTCTTCGCGTTCTCGCTGTTCCCTGAGTTCAGCAGCCCGTTTAGCAATTGCAATCTTAGCACGCTCTTCTTTGGAGAGAAATTTGGGCTACAGGAGACTGTTCAGCGCTCATTTCTTGCCTCACAAATGACCACCAGACATACCTTTGCAGCGGCCTCTTTCTCTGCCTTTTGTTTCTGTAATAAAGATTCGATAGACAACGGTTCTGCTCTTCCAGCCATGGCGGAGGTCAATGAGCAGGCAAGTACCCCGATTAGGAAGTGTTATAGTAGTAGGGAGGGCCACGTGACCTTTCATCTCCTGCTCATCGCCAGAGACGGCGAGCACGACAAGTCCTTGAACATCGGTCGATTGCTTTGATCGGCCTTTACAATGCCTTTCACAATGACCCCAACGAACGGAATGAACTATGATGACCCAGACTCACGTGTACAATCTCCCCGCCCTGGAACGCCAGAGCCGTCTTCGAGGCAAGGGAGGAGGAACACGGAGGCAGACGTGCAACTCCTTGATGACGATGGCGCGATATCACAAAAGGTGAGACCTTCATACATTAGGATCACTATTCTCTGCTCAACTCAGTCGTTACACACAGCTTGAAGCGTGTCTCAAGCATATCTTTACAAAGTACTGCAAACCTGCACCCCCCGCTGCCTCGCGCAAATCACTCGGCCTTTCTCTCCTGTCCCCACCAGAAGGTGCCTACCTCACCCCAGAGGGCTTAGACGCGTGGGCTCGCGACACAAACGGCGCACCATTCACTCAGGAGACAAAGGACGAGCTCATCGAATTTCTCGATGTTACTGACGATGGCGGGCTCACGTGCGTGTTTTATCCATTGGTCATATCACACTTACAAACTCCTGATCCTGCCTTAGGCTCAAAGGCTTCATGCAAATATATCAACTGCAAACTGAAAACGATGAGGAAGAGACATGGAGAGATCTAGTATGTTTGTCGTATCTAAAGTTAACCCCAGGCTGAAGATGCGATGGTCTACAGTCAAATCACGGTTTTGATCGCACACTTACACTTGTCTCCTCGCGTCGGGAAGATGATATTGATCAGCGCCCGACCACCGAACCGACCATTATACCCCCCACCGTCGCCGCGCCATTGTCATGTACGTCCTGAGACCCATGGTACACTGACAACGCAAATTTAACGCGCCTCGCAAGCAGAGCGACTAATCTACGTTTGTTACCGCCCCCTCTCTCTCCAGGTGTCCTATAGTACCCCTTACCAATGTTCCCTGATACCCTTGCTGTTATCTGGTAGGAGAGTAGATTGGACAAAAGTGGCGAGTTCCCGATCTAATCAGCTCTTCAATCACTTGATTATCTTATACGTCGGCTCCGCTACTTGTGGAAGCACATTGCACTTTGACTCGAGCTTCCTCTTTGTTGCAAAGCTGTTTCGAATGAGCAACTTCCTCAGAGGGATATCTGCGTGACCGACAGGTTTATGGTGTTGAAGCTACCCAGTTTAACTCCGGATATGAAGTGATGGCAGTTACATCAGAAGTCGATTACTGGAAGTCATAAAACCACATTCTGAGATTTCGTAAGGCTGCTGCTGTGTACAAGAGCATAGTCGTACTCTGGGAGTTCGAGTGGGCTTTGGCATTACGAATCCATGACTGCTCGCTTTTATTCATTTCTCACCGTCCTTCAAGCACAGGCCCCCGAGCTGATCAACTTCTACCTCCAACTCGTAATTTTGTTGATTCAGCAAGCCAAGCGCTGACTGGAGGGAAGCATACGCCACCCGACGTCGCACACGTGCATATAGTCGGATAGGACCAACGTCAGAGCTACTAGTAAGTAATGGGCTGCGCACTGATCATTACCAAGTTCCCGAGGTCTGAATGCCATGATGTTGCGCAGTCCCTGAAAGTCCTACAGCGCACCGAGAAGTTCACTCAATCTATTAGGCGCCGTCTGCAAGCCGCCTGCGCATATAAAGCACTGGCACTTACATCCTGTCTTGCACTTTAGATGTCCCAAGTTCATTAGCAAGCAAGGGTAATCAGATTATCAAACGCAGCTGTCAAAAGAAATGAGCTCGGCACACGAGTAGGGTTTGCACCCGTATGAGCGTGACTCGCGTTTCGAGCCGGTGGGAGGCATACGTTTGGAAAGTATTTAATCTTGGAGACGGGTGAAGCCTGAACCGCCTTCCCTTTCACAGCGCACAAGATGTCCTCTCGTGCATCCACGGTAAAAACGCTTTCCGAGGATGCAGCGTCCGTTTCGGGGGGTAAAGTGCTCCAAGAAGAGCCCCAGAAAGAGGACACGGGCAAGCTTGAAAAGGAGGCTCCTGCCCCTCCCGTAGCGCCGAGTTTTCCTGAAGGTGGAACTGCAGCCTGGTGTACGGTCATTGGAGCGTAAGCCGCGTGCCTGTGTCCTGATGTTTCCCAGAATAGCTGATCCTATCTTCCCACCAGCGCCCTCGTCCAGTTCTGTGGCTTCGGGTAAGCATGAAAACGTTCCCAGAGGGTTCATAGCTCACTCGCGATGCAAGATATACCTCGTCATATGGAGTTTATCAAGGTATGCACTTTTAGCATGACGCAATTGATCTTGCATTCATGAGCCCTCGATGTCCAGACTACTATACCCAACATTATCTTACGAACGAAACTTCCTCTAACATCTCGTAAGAATCGGCCTGGCCGCGGCTTAAGCGCTGGTTTTCTGACCCATTATTGCCAGATGGATTGGAAGCATAAATGCATTTCTCGTGACTGGCCTTGGCATGGTTGCTGGAATGTTTCACGATCGGGGTTATTTGTACGTTGCACCCCTATCAAAAAGTGATTTTGACACTTAGCTTGCCACAGCTACCGTTTGTTGATCGGGGGAGCACTGCTACAGTCGTTCTCCCTGTTCATGCTCTCTCTGGCCAAACCTGGACAATACTATCAGGCAGGTCCCATGCTCCGACAGCGTGTCAAGCTAGCTAATACGGTTGTAGTTCCTTCTTGCTCAAGGGTTCGGGTCCGGAATCGCTCAGGGACTCATGTATGTCCCCAGCATAGCTGTGGTCTCTCACTACTTCCGCCAGCGCCGAACACTTGCTATGACCCTCGTCGCCTCAGGGTCCTCTCTAGGCTCTGTTATCCACCCCATCATGTTGAATAATCTGTTCAACCGGGGTGTGGGCTTTGCTAACGGTGTGCGCATAAGCGCTGCATTCGTCAGTGTCTTGCTCCTTATCGCGTGCCTGCTCATGCGTACACGGCTTGACCCGCCAAAAAATACAGCCAATTACTTGGCTGTAGCAAGGGGCGCCATCCGCGATGTCCCTTTCTGTCTCATGACCGTTGGGTAAGTATTTGTTCCAATCTGCGCAGGTGTCTCTGACCTGGGATCTTTGGGAACGCTCCAGAGTCGTGTTTTTCCAATGTGGATTTTATTTCCCGCTATTTTTCTTCCAGCTAGACGCAGTCAAGCATGGAAACTCCCAGAGCTTCTCGTTCTACTCTGTAAGCGAATACATTTCCCTCGTTTAGCCAGGCTGTAATCATTTACCTGTTGAATGCAGCTGGTGCTCCTGAACGGCTCGAGTTTCGTCGGTCGTCTCACATCAGGATTCATCGCGCCGTACACCGGTGTGCCCAACTTGATGATAATATCCACCTTCTTATGCAGTGTTCTCATCCTAGGCATGATTGGGCTCAGTAGCTTGGCGAGCGTTATTGTTATTGGGATTATTTATGGATACTTCGCAGGAGTTTGTGAGTTCAGCGGCCTCCTATGGTTCCCGATCATTCTACTGACGCGTATCATTGTAGATATTGCTCTGATGGCACCACTCATGGCGTTCCTTACACCTGAGCTCTCAGAACTCGGGTAAGTAGCTTTCGTTCGCTGTGGTAGCTGGTACTCACCTATATTCAGTGCACGAATGGGAATCTCTTTGATGATTGCAGGTCTCGGCAGCTTAGCTGGTGAGTGTGTTTCTTGGCACTCGTTCTCACAACCACTCACTGACACATGTCCACAGGCTCGCCAGTGTCAGGTGCTTTGCTCACGTCTCAGTACAAGTGGTGGCAACCTGCCTTATTCAGCGGGGTGAGCTCGCGCCCCGGATTCTTTGGGGTTACAACTTTCTGAGCATTGTTTACAGCTTATCGCCCTCACCGGCTGTTCGTTGATATCGGCCATGCAGATAATGCTGGTCCGCCGCAAACGAGCAGCTCAAAAATCAAGTGCTTGAATCTTGTGACATCCCTTTTTGGCGCATTAGCATGGCTCTTCGACCTCGGAAGCGTGGGGTTATCGCTTAGGTCCCATTCCAAGTCAACGCAAGTAACTAGACAGCATCTACGTATTTATGACAAAGCGCGCATGATACATGTATCTTGGAAAGACTCGGGTTTTGGTAATGTCTCCTCTCCCATTCCAGGTCTTGCAGGTAAAACAATAATACCATCATAGTTTGATATTCCGAAACGAACGCGCACACCACATATTAGATGTTTCAGTGAGCGTTCTTGCCCACAGCGATGCAATAAACAAACCCTTTCCCAATCTCCCTGTCATCTTCTGCGAGGGCAATATCACGGGCGCCAAAGCACCCGAGCTGGGCCGAGCAGCGCTTCTTCAGCTGACGCCCCGACGCTTTTAGAAATGGACCTGCCGTTGGTTATCGCGATCGACTGTGCTTGTCGTCAGATCTAGCGATCCCTTGTTCGCAAGTCGAAAGAATAGAGCTTGTCTTCACTTCAGCCCAGTCCACATATCACTGCACTTCCAGGAATTATGGTATCTATCTGGTCGAATGTTCAAAACCTTTTCCAGGGGAACCAGCACCTCTCTCCTCTTCCCAACATACCAAAGTTGTTCCCCCATCAGGGAGACCATCCTGAAGGTCTCGGCCTCAACCATATGGACCAATGGGCCAATTCCATGCAAGCTCGGGAGGATGCTGCACACTGGTATATTGAGCATGTAGCTCACCATACTCCTAGAAAAAATGGCGGTCCCCAACAAGAGTTTCTCACTTTCGTGGTTTCATCCGCAAACAATGATTGGAAGTCGATCGTGAAAGCAGATAGAGTAGAGGTTCTCACCGATTTGGTCAGGGCCAGCGAAGAGGTGAGCCTCATGGCACTACCTACGAACTTCAGCTGTGATCGTGCATCGTCTGCGCAGACCATCAGAGGTTTGACGCAGAAATATTCAAGCTCGATGAACTTTAGGCTGGACGACCTCGTCTGGTTTGCAACCAAAGGAGGTCCCGCGGACAGCCACATTATGAATGATGGCTTCTATGAGCTTCGTACCCTTGTATTTCATGCTGGCTCTCGACCGTCAGTCCACCATTTGAGCACCCTACTGAAAGTCGCTTACGACCGCGCCGGAGACGATCATCTGTGGCATGGGTACCAAAGTGTTTGGTTGGCCCATGTCGTGTTTAACTCCCTGGACAAAATTTTCCACCCCTGCAAGCCGCACTGCAGCAAGGACAACACCAGTTTGGCATACACTCGTCTGAGGGGTTCTATAGCCAATAGCGTGGATGAGCTTTGTAGAGATTATAGAACGGCATGGGAGGAGTTCTCGACGAGAGCAGAAAGAGCTCGAGAAGCTGTCAGTGTTCTGGCTCATATTCATTACTTATGCTGAAGGCAGTGTTGATAGCACTTGAAGGAAGTTGAGGCAGAGGCTCGAGCATCTGGTCGAGATGAAGGCTTTCAAGAGGGCTTCACCGCGGGCCTTGCGAAGGGCACCGCAGAAAGAGAGATGTTGAGGAAAGAAGTGGAGGAACTCCGAGGGAAGGTGGGCTCTTCCAGATGAAAGCGGAACTGAAATGTGCATTCGGTCGGACCGTGCTTTGCACGACATGGCGAAAGGAGGAAGTACTTGCGGTGCACGTCAAACGTTGAGCGTTGTTGCTCTTACCTTCTTAGTCGGCTCCCTTGCAGAGGGCGCATACGAGTTGTGTACTTGGATGTAGCACTCTGTATCTGGCGCCATTCTTCTTCAGACGACCTCGAGACCTCTGGATGTCCGAATGAAGACCTTGTCGCCTCTCGGACATGAAACATTTGAATGCAACAACTCACCTTGACCTTACAACTTGAATGCTCGATGACATTCATCAATAGAGGAAAGATGGTTTCATCCATGTGAACCTGGTATTTCCAAAGCGCAACGAGCGCTGGTTCTGAGAAGGCACGACATGTAAGTAGCGGCGAGCAACACGAGCAACCCTTTGAAATAAGTTTGAGATGGTCGATTATTCGATCTAGAATCTCTGACAGGAGCAAAACTGGGTGCATCGTCAATGCAGGGATTGTGGTGGGTGGTGGAGCTGAAGGCACGGATTATCAACAACTGGCTCGTGATACTGCGCCGACAGGCTCCCCAGGTGCTACAACCTTATGTATGGTGATAGGTGCCCTTTCAGATTCCAATAGGATACGGTGTCGGGATGCAGCAGCGACGCTATGCGGTAGTGGATGTTACTTGTGCGAGACTAGCAGTGACTTGCCACTCAACATATACACTGAGGTGACTTCGGTATCGACAAATCAGAGGGCCGGCGATAGCTACAGTGTCCTGGGACGGTAAACGAATCCCCGGTCCCCAACCCGTTTCGACTGCCCAACATGCGGAAGTGGTAAATGATAGGATATATGCATTCCGGAACGGGTTGATGTGACAGATTACAAGTGGCTCCTTCACCAACACCGAGTGGATTCTTGTTCTGTGTATCAAGGGTGCAAGGCGTTGAGCAGCCCCAAACAGCCCAGGGCTAGCCCGGCGACGGTAGTATATATTCCGACACGAACGTTGAAAGGGTTTTCCGTCAAGAATGGGTATGGGACTGGGGACAAAGAGTACACCGTCAGATCCCAAGCCTCTCATATTCATAGAGCCAGTGGCTCTAGCTTGAGGACAAAAAAACAAACTTACAAGCACCATTGAAAGTCGCGCAATACTCCACCAACGAAGCATACCAGATGGTATACACAAACACGATAGCCGGGGCGCCCTTGCTTACCTGCCCCTTCGTGAACTTGCGTTCGAAGACAAGGAAGTCTGTCAGGAGTGTGATGAAAGGTGTTGCATGCAGTGCGAGATCAGTCTCGAGCGGGATGCGCATTAATTTGGGTGCTGCACTGGAGGAGGTGGGTTCTGATTCCTTGGGCTCTTCCGGGCGCAAAATCAGGGTGGGGAAGAAGAGGAAGAGAGACCAGTAGATGGATGATACAACGAATGCCAACTGCGTCGTGAAATCAAGGGTTTCATTGAGATTCGTCTCGAGGACTCGAACCATTGAGACAGCCTTACCGGCAAAGCTATCATCAAAAGCCCCCTCTTGGCACGGCGAACAACTAATTACACGTGTTAAATCATCCTCCCTTTCATCGGAATACACCGCACTTACATGCAACGGACGGGAACAGGTCACAAATGACGCTGAGGGTCATACAGAGCCATGCACCTGCTAACCTGTTGAGATGACATTATGGTTAGGTTCGCTCGTCGCCATGCTTGAGGTCAACGACATACCCTTGGATAGTCAAGTACTGTAGATGACCTCCCTTCTGCGTGTTGATCCATTCTTGGATGGGTAGGTGGTGGAGACTACGCCAGCCCCATGCCATGACGGTTGCCGCTGCTGCGTGGAGCAACAATGCAAAAACGCGTCTCATGGTTGGATTAGGGTGTTCTAAGGATTGATAGAGGCTCTAAGGAAAATATGGACGAAATGCGAAGGAACCTCGAGCTTGAATGTGGTATCAAGGGAAAGAAGTATACAGCCAGGTGAAACGAGTGATGGCAGCACTGAGGGCCGTATTTAACGTCAGTTGGAGCTTGTCATTGCTGTCAAAAGTTCCCATCTCCGAGTCTTTGTCGCTACCTTTCGTGTTAAGTAATTTGCCAGAGACATCCTGAGACTCATCCAGCGGGGCATCGACGGCGCCAGACATAGGGAAAAGCCCAGACAAGTGTCTTGAAGACAAGCCAGTGAAAGCCGACCGGATACGTAGTGGACGTAGCCTTACATCGCTGGGCGTGAACTTGAAATTGCTAGTCTGACTGCTACCACTATGCACCGATCGCTACAGACCCGCGCTTTCCCCCAGCTATACCGTTCGCTGCACGCCTCCTCCAAGTCTCGACACCTAGTTGGGCCCAATGACCCTGTCTCCAACCTCCGACCCATCATATACACCGACACACCAGCCCCCGTCGCCTCCCACTCCCAAGGCCGCAAAGAGTCCAACATCTATCACCCTTACTCCCTCCGCGAATTTACAGACGTTCCACATGACCATGCGCTTGAGCTACGGTACAAACTCGCTCGAGAACAGCTAGATGCTTTGAACCATAATTATTGGCTCGAGGTGCGTCACGCCGTGGTCTCAATTCAATTGGGAGGAGACCTTGAAGAGGGATGTATTTGCAGAGCAACACGCGATTCGAAGCAGCCAAGGAGTCCGTGTTATCTTCTCTGCCCGAATCCGCCTCCACAGAGATGCGTGAAAACGCGCTCTCAGAGTTCTACAAAAAATGGGTCGTGCAGGAACGGACAAGGCAAGACGAATACTCTTCCGAATGGCGGAAGCGGAACTTCGACAACATCATCCTCGCTGCACGAGTCGAGTACCAGCGGTTTAAACAGCGGATATGGGGATGATAAATTTTAAGTATCAGCGGAGATACAGACCATGAATCATATAAACGTCTGTACGCTGTAACAGGAGTCTTGCAAGCCTGACGCAGACCCGGTACATTTTTGACATATCTTGGGGCTTAATCCAACCCTATGCCCCACTCTATCACTATCTTTCACCGCATCTCAAACCCCAAATCCTCCATAACCAACTCCCTCACTCTGAAATACACATCTTCCAATTTCATACCCTCCACACTCGAGCTCTCAGCTCTAAAATCCCTCGCCAACTCACCCACCATCTCAGCAGGTATCCCCGGGAACCTCGACGATGTCTCCGGCATGAGCGGGACGGGGAGGCACTGCGAGGGTTCAAGGTCGAAGCCTTCTGGGATCGTGTCGTTTGGCGATGTCGAGAAAATTGTGGGGAGGACTAAGGAGAGGGTGTTGTATAAGGCTGTTGCGCGGAAACGGGCGGTTAACTGGGAGTCGGTGATGTTTGCTGTTTGGCGGATGGCGTCCCAACTGTGGAGACGGTTGTTTGCATCCATAGAGGACTGGTGAATGGTTAACTTACTCGTCGTGATTGTACACCCTACACCAAGCCCTCCTGAATGAAGATAGTCTTCTTACATCGGGGAGGTCCTAGGATTTGCGTTTAGCAAACTCAAACTGTACCTATATGCTAAATGGGAACTCACCTCAGCCCTAAAGAGTAAATGCAATGCAGTCGAGTAGTCCTCTATGCTCTCCGCGTTATCCTTCAGTGTCAACACGTCCACCGCATCCTCGACGTTCAAAACCTTCACCTGCAAGACCTGCCTCACATGGTTTCTGAAGACCTGTAGATGACCCATCATCAATACCCGCGGATATCAAACATAAAAACAAAGAGGTATACCCCAATGAGTCCCTTGCGCTCGCTCTCTCTAAGATTCGTCGCTTTTGCGCGTACGACAGCATCAACTTGGGCGTCGAGACTCTGTTTTTGCTTTCCGCGCAAGGAGCCGAGTGCACTTTGGAAGTCCTTTAGGAGCTTTTCTTGGACAGCGATAAAGTCGAGGCCGTCATGGAAGTCTATCAGCGAGCAAGTCAGAACCACGAACAAGAAGGAAGACCCAAGATTACCATCCAGCGTGGCTTCCTCCACAGATCCTCCTTCTTGCAATTGCGCGAGCTGAGAGAGTTTGCCAAGGGAGAGCATGAACTACCCACACCCAAAAGTCGTCAGTACAACCACGCAGAACCACGCAGACTCAGAAAAGACAAAACGTCTCAAACTCACATGTCTCACGCCAACCTCCCCAGCCCCCTTCGCCTCTCTCAACAACCTCCCGCTCGCCTCCCCAAACCTCCCCCTCCCCATATCGTTAACCCATGCAATCCCATTATACTCCCCCTTCGTCCTTCCCTCGTCACCCTCCCTTCCCTTCCCCTTACCCATCCCAAACAGCCCATCCATAACAGGTCCCCATACGTCCTCCTCAGCAAATACGACACGTGCCTCGCCTTGCTCTACACACCACCGTACGACCTCCCGTCCGAAAGCATCGCCGTATCTGTCGAGGTAGTCTTTGATGAGGGGGGCGTGAGGGTTTGAAGAGGGTGGGTAGGGTGTGGAGCGGAGGAGGAGGGAGGCGAGGGAGGAGAAGTCGGTGTACGTTGTTGCTAAGCTGAGAGCTTGTTGGAGGTGCGAGGTTATACCTAGTGTGGCGGGGGTAGCGTTTTAGTGCATAGCAAGGGATGAAGGAGGAATGACTTACGAAGGGTTTCAAGAATTTCAGGTCGAAGCTGAGCGAACCTGTCCTCTAGCTCTGTTCGATCCCTCTCCGTACCTGGCTCCTCAGCTGCCATGGGGCTACAACCGCAAAAATAAGCATCAATCCACGCATCCACGCAACAGAGCGACAACATAATAACGAACCTCCCAAGCCAATCCAGCCTCTCCTGCACACATGCAAACAGCAGGGTCGCCAGCTCAGGCAACATGCCCACTACCTCTTTCGCGTTACCACTGGCGCTCGCTCCAGCACCTTCTGCGGCTACCCGGGTAACAGCGTCGACGAGCTTGAGCACTGCATCGATGACGGCGGGTCTGCTCGTCCAGGGTTTGATCATTGGGAGGTCGACGCCGTACACGCCGAGGTTGTAGGCGCGGTATGAAAGCGCAGCTTGGAGGGTCGTCTGGAACAAACGCGAACAACGGTGTTAATATCCACCATCCAGCCAACCTACCAAAGGAAAAAAGAGCTCTCACCACAACAGCCCCGCCAATCTCCTTCAACGCACCAATACCACCCAACCCACTTCCCCCAAGGCGCCCCAGATAATCAACCATGAACACCAGCAACCTCCCCACATCCGAAACGCGATACTTGAAGAAGTCGCGCACGACGTCCTGTGTGGGAGTCTGTTCAGGTGTTGAAGGAGATTCGTGGTGGGAGGAGGGGGTGGACGTCGTTGAGGCGTGAGTGGCTGTGAATGCGTGGATGCTGTCTGTGATCAGGGAGTGGGTCGCACCAGAGCTTAAAGATGTTGGTATTAGAACGATGCGGAGACGAGATGGGGCCGTGAAGACTCACTCGATGTGTTCGTTTAGCCTAATCCACAGCTGATGGCATGCATAGAGCTTTTCTGCGTCCGTCGCAAGACGCTGGCGACTCCTTTGAGACATCTGAAGATGCGTCGGGCAGAGTAAGCATGGATCCATGGGATTGAAGGTGTCAAGCTGACCTTGCCCAACGCGCCGTTATCATTGATAAACCTGATCAGCCAGCTCAGACGCTCTTTCCTCGCCGTAAGCTGGCACGTCAAATCGTGGTTCGGTCGTACGATCTCAGCATCTATTATGATTCAATACCCAATCAGCACATTTGCATCGATGGAAGACCGAGGTGGTCACCCCAAAGTGCCGGGGCAGCGAAAAGCAGATGACCTCAAAGGCCACATAGGGGAGAGCGCTACTTACCACTAGTAATTACACCTGCGCTTGTTCCTTCTGCGGCTCGCATTAGCGCCTCTCCATCGAGCACCGGCGAAGGAGGGAGTATAAACTGTAAAGGATTCGCAGGAATAGGAGAATACAAGATCGCTTGCTTGAGGGTGGCTTTGAGGAGATTCGGGAGGGACCTGTATCATACGGGGTCAGGTGGTTAGCTCATTTAAGTTGATGCAGCTGAGAGAAGAGATGCATTGAGAGAATGTACGCGTTCACTCACTCAGCCTTAAACCCCCTCACACTCTCCACATCCACGCAAACCTTCAACATCGTCCCACTAGTCATCATCACAACCTCCGCCTCGTCTCTTGCATCACCACCATCAGTATCCATGCTGCTATCTGCATCTGTGTTGTGGTCGAGCGAGATTACGGGCGGGAGCGCGCAAAGCCCGAGGAGACGGTCGGTGGGAGATTTAAGGACGAGACGGTCCTGGTAAGGGGTGTCTGTGGTATTATGTGCATGCAGGAGATGGGTTTATGTCAGAACACAGCAGCAGAGAGGAAGATACGAGAGTATAGGCACCTCGAGCACAGAATATGACTACTTCGCCGAACAAGACTGCAATTACTGCTCCGCCAGAAAGGAGGGTCACGCGTGGGTGAGCAGGGGGAGAAGCAGCGGTCTGACCATTTGTGTGCGCCAAGTTGTCAGGAGCACGTAAGAGCGGGAGTCAGCATATGCGCATTTGCGATGGCGGAAAAAAATGGGATATATGTTGGTTAGCATAAAGTAAAAGGGCACGCACAGCGACATAAGGCACCCCAATCACGCCGTCGACCCCCCATGAATCTTCGTGCGACACCAGGCGTACGATAGCGTACACCCTGCGTGGTCCATACCCAAACTGGTCAACAACCATCGCAGTGGGGTTCTCCTCAGATCCCATAGAAGCATACGACACAAGGAGCACGAGAGTATTCGGACTATTACGTTTATCGTCAGCGCGGCCTAGAATCTTTTTGTAGGCTAACTCACCTCTCTACAGCCAAATCGACCCCTTCTAGGTCCTCGATACCCTCTCCGCCGCCTATAGCTTCTCGGACAACAGCTCCAACATCTGCCTCTACAACCATCTCCTCAGTCCCTAAAGTCCATTTTTGTATCCTCGACTCCACCAACGCGTACATATCGTTCCCAGACGAAATGAGGGCGACGACGTTACCCGGTTCCGGACGCGAAGTGGGAGAAGGCGCTGACCATCCAAGGAGGCGCGTGAGGGACAGCGAAGACGACGCAGCGGGGGGTGCAAATAGCCGCGTAGTCAGTGTGTGTTTTCCGCCTTGGGAAGTGACTCCAAGCCGGAATATCCGTCCAGTGGAGGTTGCTGCTAGGTATACATACGCTCCTACCCCAACCGTGCCACCCGCACTTCCTTGATCAGCTCGCATAAAACATGAAACATATTCTTCTTCTGATGCTTCAAGAGGGAGATGTACGGCTTCAAATGTACCCCCTCCCGACAAACCTGAAGAGATTGAGGGCCAGAAGCGCGCTGTCCCGGTTGGGGAGACGAGGATGAGACCTGGTTCGACCGAACGCGTGCGGGAGGGTATGAGTGCGTAGTGCGGTGCTTGAGGGGTGGAGTTGGGATGTATGGGAGAGGGAGGAGGACAAGGAAGGATATAGCAAGTTGGACTTGGGGATGAGGGCTTAAGTGTCGCGTGTGACCATACGAAGCATGTCCGTGCTGATGCGACGAGAGTGTATCCGGATGTGATGTCTATTCCACCAGTGTACGACTCTGCGAGGAAGTCTACATTTCGTAGGATATCAGACTCGTTAGACTGGACTGCAAATATTCGTCGACAATATGTAAACACGGTCCGCACCTGTCGATCGAAGAACTTGTCGGATCTCGACAGGTAATCCTCCGTACAACCCAACGACCAGCTCCTCCGTCTTCGCAAAGACAGTGTCTCTCTCCTTAGGTGTCCTCTCGGTGTACGTGTACGCTCCGGACGTGGGAGTTGCGTCGACGTCCATGCCAGACCCTACTGACCTGGTTGGGGTGGTACCACTCACAACGCGGGTGCCAACAAGTCTTCGCTGTCTCGGTGGCGTGCCAGACGGCTGTCTCGGCGTCGCGTGTCTGTGGGTTTTGCGCGGGGCCGGTGAGGCAAACGTCGCCATTTTGATATGCGTGGTTTGGTGATTGACCTCTTCAGCTGTGGATGTTGGTCACCGCGCGCGCTTTACCTTTGTTTTGTAAGGTATAACCACATTCGGCATGAGCGGTTGTTTGGCAAAGGCCTTAGAAACAAACAAACACCCCTTTGTAATCAACCTACCCAGAGCATGGGGGACTCAGTCTCCCTGCGGTAGCAAAACAACACTAACCTTCAGCGCTTTGCTTCCACGCCACACAGTAAGCAACTTCGGAGGCGGAGACTCAGATCCTCGCGCAAGATGGTTACGATACCCGCTGGGTTCCGCTCGCTACCTCTACCACTGGTGCAGCTTTCGTTGGCTGCAGTTTTGAAATGCGGGCAGTCCTTCCGGTGGACAAGCTACCCCTTAACATTGGCACCTCCTTCTGAGGTTTCTGCAAACCCCACGCATGAATATCGGCTGTGTTTACGAGATCGAGTTGTTTGCTTGAGGCAATCTCCGGAGGCTCTTTTCTATCGCTCTGTCTTTCCTGATGGACACGTTTCACCCACCCAGGAAGCTCTCAGGGAGGCCGAAACGCTCGCTTGGATCCAGGACTACTTCCAACTGGACGTTGACCTTGTGAAGCTATATGATGAGTGGAGCGAACGAGATGCTGTTTTCAATGGCCTACGATCGCGATTTGCTGGAATACGAATGTTGCGACAGGATCCTTGGGAGAATCTCGTATCGTGAGTGGAATGCTCCTTGCGTTTGTCTTTTCAAGGATGTATATTAACACCATTGTGCTCAGTTTTATATGCTCTTCGAACAACAACATCATGCGGATAACTAAGATGGTCCATGCCCTATGCAAACACTATTCCCCTCCGCTCTTGTCACTGGAACCGCCGTCGCCCGCCTCGGACCGTACATCGGAGCCACTCGCATATCACCCATTTCCACCTCCGAGTGTGATTGCTGCTCCCGAAGTTGCTTCAAAGTTGCGCACGCTTGGTTTTGGGTACCGTGCCGACTTCATTCAGCGCACTGCTAAAATGCTCGTTGAGGAACATGGTTCCGCTTCTGTTGCTCCAGCCTCGCAGTGCCTACCGGAAGCCCCTGAAAAATGGCTCGTGACCTTAAGAGATCTGGACACCTCGAAGGCAAGAGACGAACTGCTCAGATTTGTTGGAGTTGGTCACAAAGTCGCCGACTGCATTCTGCTCATGAGCCTAGACAAGGTAGCGCTTGTTTCATGGTACTCGCTACTCATTCTGATTTTCGCTGATTAGCGAGAAGTAATCCCTGTTGACACTCATGTCCATCAAATTGCGACGAAGCATTATGGGCTGCGCCCTCCCGGCGGCTCCAAAGGCAAGACTGCAATGACCCCGAAACTGTACGACGAAATCAACACTAAGTTGGCTGATATCTGGGGCGACTATGCTGGTTGGGCCCACTCAGTACGTGCTCAGCCCTTTATAAAATATGAGGACATATGCTTAGCTGGGAATCAGGTCCTGTTTACATCCGATCTGAAAGTCTTCTCGTCCTATGGGATACCTATGTCCCCCTCGAGTTCTACAGAAGCTACCCCATCAGTGACCCCGTCCGATACGCCCTCAAGAAGCAAACGATCCAGAAAGAAAGCACTCCTCGATGCGGACGCTCTTCCGGTGATTGTAGAACCAGAGGTGTCCAAGAGTGATCTTTCCGCTCCTCTCCATATTGATAGCAGTCTCGCTGAGCGGGTCAAGAAAAGGCGGCGGACTGTTGAAGTAGCTGCCTGATGTTCTTGCTGTATATTTTAAGCCTACTTTCCAAAACTTCCATCGCAGTCGTTGCGACCTCATTCCGGCCGCGCACCTACGTGTTCCGCGGAAATTACTATAGTTTCCTCGTCAGTTTCGGCGTGTCGTACTCACGTGATCTATAACATGAGGACATTGATATGTGACGGGTGATCTGAGCCTCATCTATCAAGGTCAATCCCTTACCACCATGTCTTCCTCGTCGCAGAAAGCTTCGATACAGGAAATCATAGACACTACCCAAGAAAGCGGTCCGGAAGACAACTCCTCAGGCTCTGAAGCAGAAAACCAAGGCCGAGCTGACGGAGACGCCGCACCTGAGGCTCCACAGGCATCGTCATCCAAGCGCAAGAAGAAGAAGAGATCGAAGGTTGCGAAAGTCCTGAACACCGTGCGCGGAAAGGAGATACCACAGGCCCTCGTCAATCATGTGGTTGGCGAGGTCAAGGCAGAGCATGGAGCCAACGCGCCTGAGGCAGACCCTGAAGTTGTTAGGCAGGCACTGGAACAGCTGAGAATTATGGATGTGCTCAAGGGCAAAGCAGGCGTCGCTGGGCGCGGAAAGAAGGCTATGGGAGAGCATAAGGTATAGCCGTTAATCCTTCGCGCGTTCGTCCATTTGGTAAAGTAATCCGGCAGTTTTGGGCAACACAACCTGTTCCTCAATTGGGTGAGCAGTGTGTCTCCGATGTGCGTTCGTCTCTGATCAAGTCGCCATCATTTAGGTGAAGGCGCACCGGTTGAGGATGGCTATATCGAGCCCACGAAGGCCATAGAAGATGTTCGTCAAGAGCCATACCCTCTCCCGAAGGATTTCGAGTGGTCCATCCTCGATATCAATGACCCTAAGCAGGTTTGTGAACTGCAGAGTTAATGACAGGCGGAAACTAATGTACGGTCTCAGATCAAAGAAGTCTACGATCTACTATCGTTGAATTATGTTGAGGACGATGAGGCTGCCTTTCGCTTTCAGTACAGCGCTGAATTTCTCGAGTGGTAAGCTTCTGTTGAGATTTCCGAGTGAAAGACTGGATTACGATTGATAGCATAGGGCTCTGAAACCGCCAGGTTACTATAAAGAATGGCACATTGGTGTCAGAGTATCCTCAAACAAGAAGCTTGTCGCCTTTATATCGGGTGTTCCAATAACCATTCGTGTTCGTGGAAAGTGAGATTCCTGTCATTTAATCTACAGAATGTTGCAACTCACACCGCATGCAGTGTCTTCCGAGCGAGCGAGATCAATTACCTCTGTGTCCACAAAAAGTTACGCTCGAAGCGACTCGCACCCGTGCTAATCAAAGAGGTTACTCGGCAAGTCAACCTCCAAGGAGTTGCACAGGCAATATACACCGCTGGAGTCGTTATCCCGACTCCAGTTTCGACTTGTCGGCAAGTTTTGCTGGCTTTGACCACGAGCATTCCCTTCTCACCCTTCAAACAGATACTACCACCGTTCCTTGAACATTCCAAAGCTGATCGACGTCAAGTTCACCTTTATCCCCCGTAATATGACTCTCGCCCGGATGATCCGCGAATATAAAACCGACACCACACCCCATCTCCCCGGTTTGCGAGAAATGGAAGAAAAACATGTTGCTGGAGTAGCAGACCTTTTCACGCGATACATGCAGCGCTTCGACATGTCACCTATCATGACTGTCGACGAAATGCGGCACCAATTCCTTAGCGGGAAGGGTGATGTGGACAAGCCTTCTGAGAACTACAGACGGCCGAAACAAGTGGTTTGGACGTATGTGGTTGAGGTCAGTGGCGTATTCCTTTGGATTCTTGATCGCAGACACTCAGCTCGGATCGTTTCTGCTAACAGGACCCGGAAACGCATCGCGTGACAGACTTTTTCTCCTTCTATTCCCTCCCATCGACGATCATAAATCACCCTAAACACAATATCCTTGAGGCCGCCTACTTGTTCTATTATGCAAGCGATGCTGCATTCGCAACAGGGGAAGATGCAGACGGAAAGCTGAAGAATCGGCTGGTTCAACTTATGAGAGATGCGCTGATCATTGCAAATGAAGCAAAATTCGATGTCTTCAATGCGGTCACGCTAATGGACAATGTTAGTTTTTTGGAGGACCTCAAGGTCAGTTTCGTGGAATTTCGCAGCTTGCGATAGCCGTGCTAACAGGTATTCCAGTTCGGAGCAGGGGATGGTTTACTCAACTTCTACCTGTACAACTGGAGAACGGCACCTCTGGCAGGTGTCAAACCCATTGATGATGTTGGCGCAGGGAAAGGTGTCGGAGTAGTGATGCTGTAGTCTAGCTGACCCTGCTGTCGAGGAACATACTCGCGGGGTGTCCTTCATATATGTCCAAGACCACCCCACATAACCATCGTACGGTGATCATCTTCGTCCATGTAATTGCGTCTATATGAACATATTCGTACACGCTTCCCCATCGCCCTGCCACACATCATTCAACATGCTCTAAGTACTGTTCAATCGCTATCAATCTCGATAATATCGTCATCATCAACACCCCAGTCGGGGGTGGGACTCCGTCGATTGGCCTTTTGCTTGGGTTGGGGAGGCATTGGCGCGCCACCAGCTCCTAGTTGACGGCCCCTAAAGCTGGGAGGGACGTGTGGCGGTGCGGGTGCCCGCGCTCCGAGAGTTTGCCCGGTACCCCATGACTTCTGACTGGCTTCTGCTTGTGATGGTGACTTTGCTTTCTCCTTGCCCTTTACTGATGAAGTCGATGGGGCAGATCGGCCATTGAGTGCATTACCGGAACCGGCAAATGAGGGCTGTGGAACAATGAGTGTGCGCAGACCGAGAAAACATGCGAGACTTACTGGTGGACTCGATGGACCAGGAGAAGCTGGCCCATTTGGTTCGGGAGGGGTGTAGGGGACGACGTTGAAGCCAAAGAACAGTTTTCCAAACGGAAGGTTGAGTGCTGCGGGAACCTTGGCTTCGGATTCCAACGCATCGGTTGTCAGAATTTTCTGCTTGCTACACAGTATGTCAGCAGAAACCTTGGTATAAAGGAACTGAACAAACTCTGTGCGTATGATCTTGCTTCCCTCGGCAACATCTTCAACTCCACGGTGGCTGATACCCTTTCCTTTCGTCTTCCTGCCAGCGAGAGTTTCGCCTTTACCTTTGAAGCTTTCCCAGTGGTCCCCTCCTTTGCTCACAGTTGGAGCACCGCCGGCAACGAATCCACCTGCAAGGGATGACGATGGTCGAGATGACCCCGGAGACGATGAGTTGAGGTCGATCTTGAGCTTCGACGCCATCGTTGACGGAGGAGCCGCTTTCGGACGTTCAGGTTCCACGTAGCCAACAGGGGGAGCGAAGTCCACCTCGAGATCTGTATCGAGGACACAGATACCCGCACCGCCCGGTGTGGCTTCCATAACGAGAAAACCGAAGATCATCGAATTATAATATATTTCAATTATATCACCCTGTGTGAGAGCCGAGAAGTTACGGAGTGCTTGTTCCAGCCTATCGCAACATTAGTGGTGGTTAGAAGGCTCCGTTTCTCGAAACAAGACTTACACGGCCTTCGGATCAGATATCTCGAGGAAGTGAACAGTTTGTGCTTGTAGCTTGATGAATTTGCCCTTGGGGAGTTCTGTGCCGGTAATCCGAATAGGGTCACCTTCTTCGAGTCGGAGTGTCTTCATCATCCAGTACGGGAGATGTACAACGCCTTCTTCGGCAATGAACTCCAAGACACCAGCATGAGTGGAAGCTGCCGGATTTGAAGGATTACGAAGCTGGAACATCCAAGGGGACTCCAAGTCTAAACTGGTAAGGTGGGCCAGCGCAGAGGGTGGCATGATAACTATGTTACAGAAGGTGTAAACAACAAATGCATCAGAGACGATCTGTGCGGACATACTCTTTCCACCATAAGAAAGGTTCTCTCGTTCACGACCAGGGAGCATGGCCACGCTGTAGGCCTTCAGATATTCATCATATGACCTAGCCGGTGGGCGACCGACCCGAGGGCCCATAGGACCTCCAAAACCTCTAGAAGATCATGATTCCGGGTCAGATCCTGATACACTGAGGTTCATGGGACGTCGCGTACTGTGCAAGCTGGGCGAATAGCCCTCCTGGACCACCGCCAATACCATTCGGATTACCAAACTGTAGCGCTAGTCAGCACTGTGGCATATCCTGGCTGATGGTACTTACAAAGTCCATTGAAGATCGTGGTTAGAGAACAAGAGTAGTTTGGCTGTCCTGCGTTGGCCCTTGGGCTTGAGCGTACGCAATACGCCCTTTACGGCAAAGCCCGTGACCTCCAAATCAAGAAACAAGTAGAAACGCGTCGATTGCGCTTTCAATCTGAAGACTGACGGGCTGCAAGTAACAACGCTTGCTCGTCGATAGCTCATCCTTGACTACAGATAATCTAGTTCGGCGTAATAATGTCAAAAAAATCTGAAGCAGTACCGTCTGCTCGAAGTGGCTCAAATGCCTCCTTCAAGGACAAGGTAAGCACGAAGTGCGACTTTCGTAGATGATTTGCGATTGAACGCGTCCGCAGGGAAAGCCAATGGAGCTTCGTATGTCTAACCTGGTTGCTGCAAAAGGTCTGTGCGTAGCTCCAAGGATAGTATGGTTGACTGAGCTCTCTTTGTGCAGCCATCAGTGATGCTGTTCGGACATCCCTTGGACCAAGAGGAATGGACAAGATGGTACTGACTACTTGTGATCTTAACTGTCAGAATAAACGGCCCACTGATCTTGACTGAAGATACAAACGTCTAAAGGAGAGGTGATTATTACGAACGACGGCGCGACGATCCTCAGGAGTATACAAGCCCTCCATCCCGCAGCCAAGATGGTAATCTCACCTCTCAATACAGTAGCGCGACGATTGACTCTTTTCACCAGCTCGTTGATCT